>JABFQD010002051.1:0-16282 GCA_022817045.1 Psix sp. ZL-2020 | reverse complement strand
AATTTACTTAAGGCATTCGTGTTTTTACAATTATTTTATATTTATTGAATACATTTTATAAACTTACTACTCCTAATCGGTAATGATTTAAAAATTATGACCAATGTAAATAGCTACATTTAAGTTTCGCTTATCGAATAATTATACATTTTCTACGTTGTTTTTTATTAATGGGACTGTTTCCTGCGTATAAAATGTAAATAGTTGCAAGAGGTCTTAATTATTAATTTTGCTACATTGCTGTATATATGCTGTCAATGTTTCAGAAATTGGGCAACATGACTCCAGAAATGACTGTAAGTTCACTGTACATGAGTGCACAATTTTTTAAGATGAATCAAATATTATTTTATGCGAAATTATATATCATTTGTTGAATTGATAGAAATTGCTATATTTATCGCAATAAAGTTTTTGTATGCAAATTAAGCATACAATTATTTTAAACATAAGTCATTTTTCATTATAGAATTGAAATAAAGTTAGTTATTACATTTATTCTATACATAATAAATGTATGAAGAACTTGATGAAAATATGTGAATACACTTTTTATGTGAAGACCTTTTTTATCTAACATCAAGATAATTAATTAAATACTAAAAAGTAATCAATACCAATTATTAATTGATGAATTGATAAATAATTAACTACTTAATTAAATACCAATGTTTCTTTATAAACGCATATAAATCGCAAATTCTATTCAAGAACATTGGAAATAACTAACTAAACATTGTCATTTCACGTTTATATAGAAATTTATATATTGTTATAATTTAATTATTTAGCTTTATAGACTATGGATATATATTTAGATATTATGGTTTTTTGCAACTATAATTTTAGCTTTTTTATGCCGATGTTAGGTCATAATTAGATTTTTACTAGCTATTTATACATGATTTAATTTTAAGTTTAGCTATAATTTAAAGTACCAATGTATTTTATCGTAAAAATAAATAATTGAAATTTCATACAGCACTTTCAATCATTGCACCCATTTCCTTATAGTAAAACAATATATAAAAACGTACAGCTTTTATATTTTCATTAATACAAAAAATATTTGAATAATCTCATTTTGATATTTGTTATATATAAACATAAAATGCTTCATATCAACGTAGGAAATACACAAAATAATATGCTCAATTTATATGCATGCCCAAGATCACAACTGTTGAATATTTTTAGATATGTCATTTAAAATAACAACAAGAAACCTAATAAGCACTTCATCATTCGAAACATCATACAAAATTTATGCACAGATCTTTGCAAACACAATATAATTAATATTCATAAGCATAAGGTTATGCAACAAAACGGATGGTATGTATAATATATCTCACTTTCTAATTATTTGTGCATTGTTAACATCAGGTACTATTTTATATTACATATAAAAGTACCTATTACTTTTCATTTTTACACCAATAAATCTATTTCTCATTTACAATAATTTGAGCCTTCAATATTATTAAATCATTATGTTAAAAAATTGATTTCCCCTTAGGTACGTTTCGTAATGGATGAATCTACAACATTAGCAGATTTACTTGAATTAAACTTGCATGAGTGCGAAGAAGAAGTGAAAAATATTGTCGATAAAGCTGTAAAAGAAATGTCAATGGAGAAATATCTAAGAGAATTAAATATCACGTGGTCTAAAATGGAATTCGAGCAAGAAGTGCACGCACGAACTGGATGCCAGTTACTGCGGGCAAGCGAAGAGCTAATTGAAACTTTAGAAGAGAATCAAGTGAGTGATTAATTCTGAAGTATTTTTAGTTATATTTTAGCTATAAAATACACAGAAAATAAATGCTTACGAATGATTTTTCAGGTGCAATTGCAAAATTTGATCACTTCTAAATTTATTGCACACTTCCTGGAAGAAGTTTCAACTTGGCAAAAGAAACTGAGCATCGCGGATCAAGTAACGACTATTTGGTTCGAAGTGCAACGCACGTGGATGCACCTGGAGAGCATTTTTATGTCGTCAGAGGACATTCGCAAACAGTTACCCGTCGATGCTAAACGATTTGATAAGATTGACAAGGATTTTAAAAAATTAACTGCTGATATGACTAAAACCCCTAATGTTGTTGAAGCGACAAACAAGGAAAATTTAGTTCAAACTTTGGATGCGTTGCAAAAAGAATTAGTTCTCTGCGAAAAAGCCTTAGCCGAGTACTTAGAAACTAAAAGACTAGCTTTTCCGAGATTTTACTTTGTGTCTTCAAGCGACTTGTTGGATATATTATCTAATGGTAATCAGCCAACTTACGTCGCCAAACATCTTATGAAACTTTTCGATTCTCTCGCAAGACTCAATTTTGTTGAAGAAAACGGGACGATTACTAATAAAGTTATTGGTATGAAACTAAACAAGTTTGATTATCTTTGGTTTTCTTAGCAACTTCACATGCAAATATTTCGATTAAAAGGTTTAATGTTTATCTAGGTATGTATGCGAAAGATGGAGAATTTGTGGAGTTTATAAATTGTGAAATGAACTGTGATGGACCGGTGGAAATGTGGCTCAACAAGCTTCAAACTGCCATGCGCTTTTCGATTCGCTTTTACTTCAGCGACGCAGTAATAGTTTACGAAGAGAAGCCGCGAGAACAATGGGTCTTTGATTACCCCGCCCAAGTTTCTCTCTGTGGAACTCAAATTTGGTGGACCACGGAAGTTAATATGGCGTTCGCGAGATTAGAGGAGGGTTATGATAATGCTTTGAAAGATTACCTGAAGAAACAAATTTCTCAACTTAGTACATTGATCAGTTTACTGCTTGGCGAATTGACTAAACAAAATAGACAGAAAATCATGACTATTTGCACAGTGGATGTTCACTCTCGAGATGTCGTAGCGAAACTTGTTCAAGCAAAAGTGGAGACGGCTCAAGCCTTTCAATGGCAAAGTCAACTGCGACATCGATGGGATGATAAAGAAAAAGATTGTTTCGCTAATATCTGTGATGCACAGTTTAAGTATTCTCATGAATATTTAGGAAATACGCCAAGGTAATACTGTTTAAATCAATAAAACAGCACAAGTACGTTTGATTGATTTTTAAGTTAGCGACAAATATTATTTCATTACTATTAATTTTGGAGGAAAAATTTATTGTATAATGTTATGTTTTCATAGGTTGGTCATCACGCCATTAACTGATAGATGTTACATTACCTTGACTCAATCGCTACATTTGGTAATGGGAGGCGGACCCGCTGGTCCAGCAGGAACCGGAAAAACGGAAACCACGAAGGATCTGGGAAGAGCTTTAGGAATAATGGTTTACGTGTTTAACTGTTCGGAGCAAATGGATTACAAATCTTGCGGAAACATCTATAAAGGGCTAGCGCAAACGGGTGCGTGGGGTTGTTTTGATGAATTTAATAGAATTTCAGTCGAAGTACTATCGGTAGTTGCAGTGCAAGTAAAATCAGTTCAGGATGCAATCAGAGACAAAAAAGAGTTATTTAATTTTATGGGTGAAATGATAGCTTTGGTGCCAACTGTGGGAATATTTATAACAATGAATCCAGGATACGCCGGAAGAACGGAGTTGCCTGAAAATTTGAAAGCTTTGTTTAGACCTTGTGCTATGGTGGTACCCGATTTTGAATTAATTTGTGAAATCATGCTAGTAGCAGAAGGTTTTCAAGAGGCCAGAATTTTAGCAAGGAAATTTATCACGCTGTATACTCTCTGTAAAGAGCTGTTGTCAAAACAGGATCATTATGATTGGGGGTTGCGTGCGATCAAGTCAGTTTTAGTAGTTGCCGGAAGTTTAAAACGAGGCGATCCTGAGCGACCTGAAGAAGAAGTACTGATGAGAGCTTTGAGAGACTTCAATATTCCAAAAGTGGTATCAGATGATTTACCAGTGTTCATGGGATTAATTGCGGACCTATTTCCAGCGTTAGATGTTCCTCGAAAACGAGATGTGGATTTCGAAAAAACCGTTAAACAAGCAACTACGGATTTGCTTTTACAACCTGAAGATAGTTTTGTTCTCAAAGTAGTTCAACTTGAAGAACTATTGGAAGTTAGGCACTCTGTTTTTATCGTAGGTACAGCAGGTTCGGGTAAGACGCAAGTTTGGAAAACTCTGTTTAGAACTTACCAGAATATTAAGAGGAAACCCATGTACAATGATTTGAACCCAAAAGCGGTGACAAATGATGAACTGTTTGGTATAATAAACCCAGCGACTCGAGAATGGAAAGATGGTTTGTTTTCAGTGATTATGCGAGATCAAGCTAGCTTAGGAGGGGAAAACCCTAAATGGATTGTATTAGATGGTGATATTGATCCTATGTGGATCGAATCGTTGAATACCGTTATGGACGATAATAAAGTTTTGACATTGGCCAGCAATGAAAGAATCGCTTTGATACCTTCAATGAGACTGCTTTTTGAAATCTCAAATTTACGTACTGCTACACCAGCAACTGTGTCTCGAGCAGGAATCCTGTATATAAATCCCCAAGATCTTGGTTGGAATCCATATGTAACCAGTTGGATTGAAACGAGACCATTGCCAAACGAAAAATCAAATTTAGTAGTTTTATTTGATAAATATATACCACAGTGTTTGGATACTTTAAGAACTAGATTTAAAAAGATAACACCCATCGCAGATATGGCTCATGTTGAAATGCTATGTCACTTATTACATTGTCTTCTTCAACCAGAATTGACTGCAAACGATTTTAGTAAAGATGATTACGAATTATATTTTGTGTTTGCAGCTATTTGGGCTTTTGGATCTGCAATGTTTCAAGATCAAACAATAGATTATCGAGTAGAATTCACTAAATGGTGGATTAATGAATTTAAACAGATTAAGTTTCCACCTCAAGGAACAGTTTTTGATTATTATATTGATTCTGAAACTAAAACGTTCCTACCTTGGACAGAACGTTTACCAAAATTCGAGCTCGATCCAGATATGCCTTTGCAAGCAACTTTGGTTTACACTGCTGAATCAATCAGAATTAAATACTTTTTAGACATGTTAATGGCTGAGAAACATCCAGTTATGCTTATAGGAACAGCAGGTTGTGGTAAAACTCTTTTAGTGTCAGATAAACTGCAGCATCTTTCAGAAAATTATGCTGTTGCCAATGTGCCTTTCAATTTTTATACGACATCTGAAATGTTGCAAAAAATTTTGGAAAAACCTCTTGAGAAAAAAGCAGGAAGAAACTATGGTCCTCCTGGTAATAAAACGTTGGTTTATTTTGTTGATGATATGAATATGCCAGAAGTTGATACTTATGGAACTGTGCAACCACATACATTGATTAGGCAACATTTAGATTATGGCCATTGGTACGACAGAACCAAATTATCATTAAAAGATATTCATAATTGTCAGTATGTTAGTTGTATGAACCCAACGGCAGGATCATTCACAATAAATCCTCGACTTCAAAGACATTTTGCTGTTTTTGCCGTTAGTTTTCCTAGTGCCGATTCTTTGACTAGGATCTATGCATCTATCTTGTCTCAACATCTAGCAAATGTTGAACATAGGTTATTATCAACTCCAAATTATTAAATTCTCATTTTCACATTGAACATTTAAATTAATATGCTTAATAATTTTAGGTTCCCTCTGAGTGTGACAGAATACTGCAACAACGTTGTTCAAGGATCACTACAACTGCATCATAGATGTTCCCAAGTGTTTCTCCCAACAGCATCTAAATTTCATTATATTTTCAACTTGAGAGATTTATCCAACTGTTTTCAAGGCCTTCTTTTCAGTGGCAATGAATGTTTACAAAGTCCGATAGATTTGGTTAGATTGTGGATTCACGAGACCCACAGAGTTTATGGGGACAAACTAACTGACGAGAAGGACATTGAAAGCTTCGCAAAACTGCAATTAGATATAATGAAAAAGACTATGGAGGATGTTGATGAGAGTGCAGTTTTAGAAAAACCTAATATATATTGTCATTTTGCAGGTACGTAAAATATAAATATTTGTTATTTCTTTCCACAAGTTTCACAACTAAATTTGATTACGAAAGGTGGCATTGGAGAACCAAAATACATGTCTGTGAAGGACTGGTCAAGTTTGCATCGATTGTTAACGGAAGCACTCGTAAGTTATAATGACTTAGTCGCAGCAATGAATTTGGTCCTATTTGAAGATGCCATGATGCATGTGTGCCGCGTTAACAGAATTCTCGAGTCTCCTCGAGGGAGTGCTTTATTAGTAGGCGTTGGTGGTTCAGGAAAACAAAGTCTCTCTCGTTTAGCAGCTTTCATAAGTTCACTTGAAGTATCACAAATTCAATTACGCAAAGGTTATGGAGTAACGGATTTGAAAATGGAACTGGCAACTTTGTATCTTAAGGCTGGTCTGAAAAATATAGGCATTATGTTTTTAATGACAGATGCTCAAGTACCTAATGAGCAGTTTTTGGTTCTTATCAATGACATGCTGGCTTCCGGAGAGATACCTGACTTGTTTCCTGAAGACGAAGTAGAAAATATAATAGCAGGTATAATAACAGATATACACAAAGCAATAAATACAACAGTAGTTGTATTTCATTCTTTTTTATTATACAGGTGTACGAAACGAAGTGAAAGGTGCAGGAATATTGGATACTCGGGAAAATTGTTGGAAATTCTTCATAGATAGAGTACGTCGTCAATTGAGAATTGTTCTATGCTTCTCACCTGTAGGGTCCACTCTGAGAGTTAGATCTCGAAAGTTTCCTGCAATCATAAATTGTACAGCTGTTAACTGGTTTCATGAATGGCCACAAGAGGCTTTAATGTCAGTATCTAAGCGATTTTTGCAATCACTTGAAGAATTATCAGAATCTTACAGGTAAAAATAATTAAATATTAAATGATAATAAAACACTTTGAAATAAATTTCATTTTTAAAATCTCGAAAAATAAAATTAAACTTTTCAAACAGCTGTGCCGTAAATAATAATTTTATTATTATACATTTAATGTCGTCAACATAATATCATTTTAAGTACATTAATTTGTAGAGAATCAGTGTCTAAATTTATGGCTCATGCACACACTAGCGTTAATCTTGCCAGTCGACTGTACTTAGCAAGTGAACGTCGTTACAATTATACGACCCCTAAATCATACTTGGAGCAAATTAGTCTCTACATAAAATTATTAAAAACCAAGTCGAAGGAGCTCCAAGGACGAGTCGTGAGATTAGAAAACGGCTTGTCGAAGTTAAAAACAACAGCAGTGCAGGTCGATAAATTGAAAGAAAAGTTAGCCGTCCAGGAGATTGAACTACAACAAAAGAACGAAGCAGCTGATGCCTTAATAGCAATTGTTGGAGTTGAGACCGAAAAAGTGCAAAAAGAGAAAGCATTAGGTAAACAACTCGAATGAAAAGCTGTGTCTAATAATATTTACTTCGTGAGTTACCACACATTAGTAACGTTTCTATTACATTGTCTATAGCTGATGAAGAAGAATCTAGGGTGGCGATAATAGCCGAAGAAGTTTTGAAAAAACAAAAAGACTGCGAAGTTGATTTAATGAAGGCCGAACCTGCTTTGTTAGCCGCACAAGAAGCACTCAACACGTTGAACAAAGCTAATTTAACCGAGTTAAAGTCCTTCGGATCTCCACCTGGTGTCGTAACGAATGTCACTGCCGCTGTTATGGTGCTTCTTGCGCCGAATGGCAAAGTGCCTAAAGATAAGAGCTGGAAGGCCGCAAAGGTAATTAGGATTCGAATATAAAAAACTTGAATTAATATTTTTAGTAATAATACTTTCTGTTCTATGCTTAAATTTTATCTTTTTCTTTTGATTCTAATATGCATTTTATTCTTGTACTGAAATATTTCAGCAAACGTTATTAATTTTAATTGTACAAGATCTTTTATTTTTTTTTTTTTTTTTTTTAAGATCACGATGGCTAAAGTAGACACATTTCTTGATTCACTCATAAATTATGACAAAGAAAATATACACCCCGAAATCATCAAGGCTATCCAGCCCTACTTAAAAGATTCTGAGTTTGAGCCTGAATTCGTAAGATCTAAATCCGCGGCAGCGGCTGGGTTGTGTGCTTGGGTAATAAACATTATAAAGTTTTACGAAGTTTTCTGCGACGTGGAGCCAAAACGTAAAGCCTTACTTCAAGCGAATGCGGAATTAGCTGCCGCACAAGATAAACTTAGTATTATTAAACGCAAAGTTGCTGTAAGTACTTGTAGATATTGTAAAGTGTTATTATATGACATTTTTGAGATATATTTGTATCTGAGTAAATTTATGTTTTAATGAATATAAATTAAAATTAAACCCATGTTTTATGGTGAAGTCATTGGAAGAACAGCTTGCGAAACTAACTGCAGACTTTGAAAAAGCGACAGCAGAAAAACTTAAGTGTCAGCAAGAGGCAGATGCTACAAATGCAACAATAGCTTTGGCGAATCGATTAGTAGGTGGTTTAGCATCTGAAAACGTTCGGTGGGCAGATTCCGTTGCAAGGTTCTCTTATTTTTCTTACTCTCCCTTTCATATGTCGTGTATGAAATAAAAACAAATTGATAGTGCACGGTTGTTTTTCTTTTATTATGTACAAAAGTAAACACGATTTTATATCTATTTGGATTATATAACATTTTTACAATAAGTATTTATATATAAACATATTTTCAAATAAAGTTAACTATGTTATGAAGAATAATTTATTATTATCATGTCAAGTCTAATAAATTAAAACATCATTGCAACAAACTTTTGTTCTTAGTCAATTTTGTCGATAAGTTGATTTTAATACTTTAATGGATAGAAGGAATTTTAAAGTCTGTCGCTTCTCCCTTTACCTCAAACTTGAATCTTAATTACGAATTATTTAGAAAATTGTTGGTGGTTTATCAACTATTTTGTCTGTTAAAAATGTCTAAGATAAAATTTCATGTAAACAAACAAAAAGAAATTGCTAACAAAATCATGATACAATATTTTTTATATAAATTATTATCAAGTTAAATCAATAATTTTTTGAGTGAGTAACAAATTCAAATTGTTAAAATTAATATTGCTAAAATTGTATGCAAGTATTCAAATTATAATTGACATTATAATTTATATTCGAATTTGTAGCTAATACATTTGCAATAATTTTGTTTGAGATAAAATGATTTTTTTCCAGTTTCATGTTACAAGCTTCAACCTTGCCAGGGGACGTTCTATTAATTACTGCTTTTATTTCTTACGTGGGTTGTTTCACGAAACAATATCGTTTGGATTTATTACACAAAACGTGGCTACCATTTTTACGAAACCTCGAGCCGATAGTTCCTATAACCGAAGGACTTGATCCTTTAACCCTCTTGACAGATGATACTCAAATCGCTAAGTGGAATAATGAAGGATTGCCAAACGACAGAATGTCTACTGAAAATGCGACAATATTAACGAATTCAGATAGGTGGCCTTTAATGATAGACCCACAAGTAAATACAATTTCACCAATACATATGAATGTTGTGTTGATAGACAATTTTTTATGTAATAGAAACACTAACACTTTGTTATAAATTTCTATATTTAGCTTCAAGGAATCAAATGGATCAAACAAAAATATGGCGATGACTTGAAAGTGATTCGTCTGGGACAGCGAGGTTATTTGGACATAATTGAGTTATCTTTAGCTCAAGGGGCTACAGTATTATTAGAAAATATAGGTGAAACAGTTGATCCAGTTTTGGATTCTTTGATGGGTCGAAATTTGATCAAGAAAGGTCAAGCATTAAAGATAGGCGACAAAGAAGTAGAATACAATCCAAATTTCCGTCTCTTACTTCACACAAAGTTGGCAAATCCGCATTACAAACCTGAAATGCAGGCGCAAACAACGCTTATTAACTTTACGGTAACAAGAGACGGTTTGGAAGATCAGCTGCTTGCAGAAGTTGTAAAAGCAGAAAGACCCGATTTAGAAGAACTTAAAGCAGAGCTCACGAGGCAACAAAATGATTTTAAAATCACACTTAATAGTTTGGAAGATTCGTTGTTGTCTAGGTAAATGCAAAACGTATTCTAATGTCTGACGCTCTGTAACTTGTGGTAAATACTATAAGTTTGTTGTTATTATGATTAATAGGTTGTCATCAGCTGATAGTAATGTCTTGGGTGACACAGCATTAGTGGAAAACTTGGAAACAACTAAGCGAACTGCTGCCGAAATAGAAAGCAAAGTAACTGAAGCTCGAGGGACGAGTCGCGAGATTGACGCTGCACGAGAATTATATAGACCCGCTGCTGCGCGAGCCTCCTTGCTGTACTTTATTCTCAACGATTTGAACACGATCAATCCTATATATCAGTTTTCATTGAAGGCCTTCAGCGTAGTGTTTCAAAAAGCTATCTCGAAAGCTAGTCCTGCAGAAGACGTGGCGACTCGTGTGATCAATTTGATCGAATGCATCACTTATTCCGTCTTCATGTACACCACACGAGGTTTGTTCGAGTGCGACAAACTCATTTTCACCTCACAGATGACTTTCCAGATTTTATTAGCTCGCAAGGAAATTGTCGTTCAGGAACTGGATTTTCTATTGCGTTTTCCCATCACTCCGCATGTTATCTCACCTGTAGATTTTCTCACGAATACTAACTGGGGTGGTGTCAGGAGTCTGGCTTCCAGAGACGAGTTTAGGTGAGGTTCAACATTCTTGTGCAGTTCAAAAGAACTATTTGTTTTTACTTTAATACCATTATTTTTAATATTATTATTATTACCTTTTCAAGAAATTTAGATAGAGATATAGAAAGCTCAGCTAAACGATGGAAAAAATTCGTCGAATGTGAGTGTCCAGAACGTGAGAAATTCCCTCAAGAATGGAAGAATAAAAACTCATTGCAAAAGTTATGTATGTTGAGAGCATTGAGACCAGATCGAATGATATATGCCATAATAGCTTTTATAGAGGAGAAGCTTGGGCCTCGTTATACCGAAAGTCGAACAGTGGAATTCGCAAAATCCTTTGAAGAAACTAGTCCCTCAACACCGATTTTTTTCATTCTGTCACCTGGCGTTAATCCATTAAAAGTTTGTACCTGTTGGAAATGAAAAATTCAATGATTATTCAAATTCAAACAATTTACACATTTAAAAAACGTTTTTCCACAGGATGTCGAAGATCTAGGAAAACGTCTAGGGTTTACATCAGGAACTCAAAACTTCCATAACGTGTCCTTGGGCCAAGGTCAAGAAACGGTAGCAGAACAAGCTATGGACGTTGCGTCTAAAGAAGGTCATTGGGTGGTTTTGCAAAATATACATTTGGTTAAAAAGTGGCTACCAGCTTTAGAGAAGAAACTCGAGGTCGCATCAGATGGTTCTCACTCTGATTATCGTGTTTTCATGAGTGCTGAACCTGCAAGTACTCCTGCAGGACATATCATTCCTCAGGTTATACATTTTATTTATCTGCGATCTCAATAAAGAAAAGTAACAGACTTGATTTTATAAAGAAGTTTGCTGTTTTAAATATATTTTAAATGTAGAATAACAGTCTGTAAGTTACTAACTTGAATACTCCTGAATATAAATAAATTTATTTACCTTTTAATGTTTTCAAATAATAATTTCCTATATACATAAAACTTTGTAACATTTAGACAAAAAAGGAGAAAGAACCTTAAAATGGGTTCATTAAATTTTGAACGAATTCTGAGTATTTTGGAACAAAATTGATTCTTTAAGTAATATTAATAAAACATTGCAAAATTAACAAAGTAAACTTAAGGCATTTACAATTACCTTAAGTTTAGATAAATGTTTAATGTGATTCATTATAATCTTAACCTTTAACAGGGTATTTTAGAATCATCAATTAAGATAACTAACGAGCCGCCAACAGGAATGCAAGCAAATTTGCACAAAGCGTTAGACAATTTCTCGCAGGAAACTCTCGAAATGTGTAGCAAGGAAGCGGAGTTTAAAGCAATCTTATTTTCGCTGTGTTATTTCCACGCTGTTGTCGCTGAGCGTCGGAAATTTGGTCCTCAAGGATGGAACAAAATCTATCCATTCAATGTTGGAGACTTGAATATCAGTGTTAGTGTACTTTATAATTATTTAGAAGCAAGTCCAAAAATACCATGGGAAGATCTAAGATATTTGTTCGGAGAAATTATGTACGGTGGTCACATAACGGATGATTGGGACAGACGACTTTGCGTTTCTTATCTCGAGGAACTTATGCAGCCAGATCTTGTGGATGGAGAGTTGCAACTTGCGCCTGGTATAAACAATTTCTCTGCTGTTATCATTTTTTCTAATCAAGAAATGATATATTAAAATTAATAAATCCTATTAATATACATAAAGTCGAAAATCAAAGAAATTAGCCGAAAAAAATACCAAGCGACTTAGAAGGTCGAAAAAAGACCTTTGAGTCTTTTATCGCATGAAAGATGCAGAAAAATTCAAGAATATGATTGTTTGTTTGTTCTTTTATAACTCAATAACTGACAATTAGAATAAACATAATATATTTTTATATCTATTTAAAGTAATATTAATCCGAAATAAATATGTCGATCAGATGATTTGGATTTAAACAATTTTTTTTAAAAAACTTGTAATTTTTATCATTTGATTGTATTATTATTATTATGTAAGTTATGCATTTGATATCAATGATTTTATAATTAGGACAATTATTATTAATTGTCAATGATTTTTTAATTATTAATTAATTCTTTTTATAAAGAGCAATATAATATTTGTCAGTGTTAAAGGTTCCCGTGCAGGGCACGGGATTGCAACTAGCAAAGTAACAATCTCTAATCAATCACGTGTCGTTTGATTGATGAATTTTTGAGTTATACAAGGATGTTTTATAGCGAGAATATTTTCATTTTTTATTTCACTTCTATAGGTTTTCCTGCTCCACCAAACACAGATTTGATTGGTTATCATACCTACATCGATGAATGTATGCCTAGCGAATCACCTTACTTATACGGTTTACACCCAAACGCGGAAATAGGTTTTCTTACAACTACTTCAGAAAATCTCTTCAGAACCGTTTTCGAGATGCAGCCTCGCGATGCAGGTTCTTCTGGAGGACAAACTATTACAAGGGAAGACAAAGTAAGAATAAATAATTCTTAAAAAAAATAATTTTTAAAAAAAAATCAGGTCCAAATGTTGAAATTATTATGGTTCCGTGTTACAAATGGAATAAATGATTTAATGAATACTTGATAGGTAAAGCAGATATTGGACGAAATAATTGAAAAATTACCCGAAGAGTTCAACATGGTGGAAATAATGGGCAAAGTTGAGGAGCGAACGCCATACGTTATCGTAGCATTTCAAGAGTGCGAGAGAATGAACTTTTTAACAGGCGAAATTAAAAGATCGTTGCGGGAGTTGGATTTAGGATTGAAAGGAGAACTAACTATCACCTCAGACATGGAAGATTTAGAAAACGCATTATTCCTTGATCAGGTTCCACCGATTTGGGCTCAAAGAGCTTATCCATCATTATTAGGTCTGACTGCTTGGTTTGTGGATTTGTTATTGAGATTGAGAGAGCTTGAAACTTGGTCAACAGATTTTGTGGTGAGTCTTTTGCAAAATAAAAATGCATTTTTAATGCGAATTAAAAATGATTGCTAAATATTTAAGAATAAAACGAAAAACATCTGCAATTTACACCTGCAAACAAGTCATTGAATAATTTAGATTATGAGCATTTTATAAAATATTATATACATATATAATATACATATTGTATATTATATATATATATGTAATTTATATTTATAAATTTAAAACATAATTTTGATTTCAAAATATTGCCAGTAATTAGAAAACTCAAACTATACACATCAATATTAGCTATCTTTGTCACTCTTGAGCATAACATAACATAACATCGTCTTTGTTTTACTCATTACTTTCAGAGATATTTGTGTGTATTATTATCAATGTCAATATTGTATCATTTATTTTAATCCGGTATTTTTAGTTGCCTGCTTCAGTTTGGCTAGCTGGATTTTTTAATCCGCAATCGCTGCTAACAGCCATAATGCAATCGACTGCTCGAAGACACGAATTGCCTTTGGATAAAATGTGTTTGCAGTGTGACGTTACAAAGAAGAATAAAGAGGATTTCACGTAAGAACTATATATATTTTGGTCGAATTATAAGACAACC
Source organism: Psix sp. ZL-2020 (assembly GCA_022817045.1). Taxonomy (NCBI): domain Eukaryota; kingdom Metazoa; phylum Arthropoda; class Insecta; order Hymenoptera; family Scelionidae; genus Psix; species Psix sp. ZL-2020. The sequence continues at coordinate 2,067 of JABFQD010002051.1, read as the reverse complement.
AGTTAACATAGTTCTAAAGCCATTAATATAAATTGGATATGTTTGACGTGGTGGAATAAAGATGTTTGAATTTTTTACAGCGCTGCACCTCGAGAGGGAGCTTATGTACACGGGATTTTTATGGAAGGTGCTAGGTGGGATATTCAAGCTGGAATAATTGTTGACTCAAGACCGAAAGAGCTCTTCCCGATGATGCCGGTTATAAATATTCGAGCTATCACTCAAGATAAACAAGACCTGCGAAATATGTACGAATGTCCTGTTTATAAAACTCGCACCAGAGGTCCGACTTACGTTTGGACGTTTAATTTAAAAACGAAGGACAAACCCGCCAAGTGGACATTAGCTGGCGTGGCGTTATTACTTCAAACTTAATGGATTTCAAAACAAGCGTGCTTATTTTATCCGAGTCTTGTTTCACTTTTTTTATTTCTAATAATATACTTTCACAACTATGCAAATATTGATCATCTTTTACCGAGTTATATTAGTCCAACTGTGAAGTACTCGCAGAAAAATATGTAAATACATTACTAATGTATTAGGTTGAAGGAGTTCGTTATTATTTCATTCATTTTGTTTAATCATTAGAAATAAATATATGAAACGTTTTCGAAGAAAAAGAGTAGTTTATTTTTAACATTATATACTTACTTTATGCTTTTGATCAATTTTGAGAAGGAGAATTGAGAAAAGGTACGTGTAAGAATCTCTAACAGTTAACTTCTGATTCGGCTGTAGAGAGTGTTGCATATCGATAGGGATTAGGCTACAAGTACTGAAAGTTTAAACGTGAGAGAAAATCACGTTTGTTCAGTGATGAGTTTTCAATTTTCTTTATTAATAGAATAAAGAAATAAACATGAAAAGTTTTTTATTTGCTTTTCATATTTTTTTTCAATTTTTTTATCGACGTCAATCGATAGCTGAAGTGGTAAATAGTTTGGGTCTGTTACGTAAGGTGTCGCAGTAGTCTGAAGTTTAAAATGCTGAGTTAAGATCTCACGTTGCTGGCATCGAATTACAATATAAATCACAATTTATTTCGTTAATTTATTTATATTAATTATTTGATTTAGAATAAAATATTTGGTAGTGCATATTTCATAATGCAAGCCATAAAGAATCTTTTATGCGACAAACTCATTAAAATTTCACTGATGTTTTTGACTGTTGAAATGAAAAGTAGTTATTCAATATTGGATTAAATACAAAGAAATATTTCAAAAAATGCTGATTTGACATTTTTAACGTCTATTTCGATTGTCACGATTTATCTTGTATAAAGCATCGAACAGAATTCATTTGATGGGACAATGAAGTAGCCTTGATGGATATTTGATCAAGCTGAATGCCAAATTTGGCCATGAATTTTTCAATAAATATCCTTTTTTTATCAGAGAAAAAAGTTTCGTTTTTTTGAAACTTTTGAAAAGTTGCGCTATGAATTTCTTTTGGATTGGATATAGTTGAAAGTATTATATGTTTAAAATCTGAAACATTTATTTTTACACAATTATATTAATAAAATTGAGCATAATTATATTTGTGGTTTCCAGAAATAACCAGTTAAGTCCATTATTTAGAATTTGAAGAAAAATGTATTTAAAAACATAAAAAGTGTTTCTAACATTAGTTAAATTCTGAATGAATTTGAGATTTATATATGTTAACATTTTTCATCTTACATAGTTTTTGGTTTGATGAGATGTTATTACATCGACATTGAAAAATTTTTGGTAGATTAAATTTAGTATAATAATTTTTTATGCTGTAAAAAATATATATTTTAATAAAACATTTTTGGTGAATTATATAATTTCTATTTTAAATATGAATGATAATAATATCTATTATACACAAAGACCTTATGAAGAAATTAAGTAAAAGTAAAGTTTTCACATTTTCTGTTATTACATTCAGAAAATATATTTTTAAAATATAAAATTAATAAATCTGAAAATCCGTTATACATAATAAAATAGTCAGTATAGGTTATTGACGACCAAAATAATATAGTTTGCGTATTTTGTATATTACCTCGTGTACTCAATTTGTTAAATTTTA
>JABFQD010002050.1:0-16284 GCA_022817045.1 Psix sp. ZL-2020 | reverse complement strand
CCATTTCATTCAAATTCTTTTGTATTGACGTACAAATCTTAGAATTTCATACTTCTATATTAGAATGATACGATCCATCGTATCTAAAACGATTAGATCCAAATTATTGAAAGTAGCAAGTGTGATTTATGAGTGGAAGTATTTTTACATTAAAAAATATTCGGAAAAAAACAGTTTTAAATACAAAAGTTTTTTGCAGCGGATTATACATACATTTTGTTCACCATAAGGTTTGTTCGATTTGTTGACAATTTTAGTAGATAAACCTTTTGCAACTGAAACAAAACTTTAATACTATTTTCATTTAATACTATTTTCTATTTGATACATTTTATAATTAATCGTTTATACGACTTTAAATAAACTTTATTAAACTGTGATTTCTTTTTGATTTTTAATTATTACACTGTATTAAATCTTAGTTTGAGATGAAACTGTTTTTGGCTATATAAACCCATTTCAAGGCAGTGACGCTGCGCTAAGCAATATCTAGCCCGTCGTATTGCTAGCACTGGTATTCTGGTATCAGGCAGACGAAGGTCCAGGTCTTCTCATACAGGGTTAGTGTTGTGCATAGCGATTTAGATCAGATGCTGAGATTGGAAGGGCACGTTTTCGCGTGTAGGAGTCAGAGTTGTGGTGTAACCTTTTCATCTAGATAGGTAGCTTTATATTATTAATAGGCCTGTTGAAGAATTTTGTTGTAGGTTTTGCCCTAGAAATGGAATTTACGATTCAATTAGTGTGAACATTATTGATAATATAAGCGAAATCAAAACTTTCATCTTTAAATTTTAATTGCAGCCTTCCAAGTATTAGTAACATGGCATACAGTTTTAGCTTACAATATTCGACAAGCGTTGAAGTATCGCTACTATATGATAAACAATAAGTGCGACTTTAAATTATCATAATTAAAATAATCATTATCATTGCGGCTGCGGTGCAAGAGCCGCGTCTGTACCGCACAGCTCTATAGCAAATTCATAAAATTCTTCAGCTTGAAAAATATCTTCATTCAAGCGTTTATCGCTTGGTAGTCACCCTAGAACAACACTTTGATTTCCTCAAGTTGCAGGTTTGCTCCACTTTTTGTAGTAAGCCGGCTCAAGTTTTCTTTACACCGGATAAATTTTCATTTGATTCTTTGACGCGAAACTGAACATACTGTTGACGCGCGAGGTAAAGGCTTCAGCACAAAATATGACTTTCCGTGCAACCCCGCCAAAACGCATTATAAATCTTCATATACTATAACTTTCTTTCATGCTTGCTGGCCCGTGTGCAGTTTTTGCTTCTTTCAGGACTACTGCTGCTTTCATTAATTGTATTTTCTGCGAATAGTGAGTGCGTTAGTTAGTTTTTACTGTTCCTTATTTTTGAATTTTCCTTTGGCTAGATTGTCTAAGGGAAAATCACCGGCTTTTCTCATAAGTACAATCACTCGAAAAAAGAAATAACCCTTACTCTCCGAACTCGGGAGAGTGAAATCACGTCAAGCGTTGTAATACAATACTCCACTGGAAACTAAATGACCTTGCCGTCGTGCGTGGGCTTAAGCTGCGAGATTACCGATAGGGATGCTAGGAATGTATAGTAATCCCTATAAATGGGATTTCAGAGAGTTTAATGTGATCTTTATAAACGAACTCTTCTATGCAGGAAGAATGTATGCATGTAGTGAGTATGTGTAGCACCCAACTCTTACAGTGACGGTCAGAGTTCATCCTTGACTTATGAGGGAAATGACCAAGGATGTACTCTAGGAGTGAAATGGTGTCCTGATGCAACAAAGAAGCAGTTCGCTATTGTCCTTCTGCGTAGCGAAGGCAATGGTTAGTCTGTTCTTTGATAGTTTCCTCTGGAACAGACGCTTTTGCGGTCCGAACTAAGGTGTGCAGATACCGTGCTGATTGTTGCGTAGCCAGGGAAGAATCTAGCGAGAAGCAGTTCCTGCCAGATATCTAGCGCCCTCCGGCAGTATATAGCCTTACTCGGCTTACAGGGGGCTATAATATAATACATATCATCAGTTTATTTTTTCATTAATTGCATCTAACGTTTAGTTTTATGATATAATATCAAAATTATGTAACTGTTTAAATTATAGAGACAATTTTTATTTACATCACGAAAATTAATTAACAGAAACATTAAGTTGGTGAAGGCAAAAGCCCATGGACTCATGCTTGAACAGAGTATGTTTAATTAGATGAAGGAATATTATACAATTATAGTGAATGTTCTCAATCAAGTTGTTCTAATTTTTACACTTTTTATATAAATACAATAGTATAAAATTTTTTTCATATGTTAGCACCATCAATTGCGTCACGAAAAAAACACGAAAGAGAAAAAATAATGGAAAACGAAAAAAATCTAAGTGGAGAAAATACAACTCAGCATAGTTAGAAACGCCTTCAAAAAATGCTTTTGAAGAATTCTACGTATTCATTTTCAGTTGTAAGCAAAAAAAAATTGAAAATTTTGTCTTTATAAAAATCCAGTATTGTAAATTATTGATGAATTAAAACCTTTACTGTGTCTTCTAACACAAAATTTAATTCTACTTAAGACTCAAGTTTCTGCTGTACTTTATTATATGGCTGCTGGTTCACATCATCGCGTTACAGAGATAATTTCTTATATTGCCTTAACTTACTGACGAAGTTATAGGGTTAAACAAATAATAAGAGTTTCTTAGATATTCAGAGCGTTTGACAGAATATTGATAAATATCCAAGTTCCAAAAGAGCAAGAATATAATTACGTATACGAAAAAGGTAAACATTCGATATGAATGGATGATATAATATTATTAATATATATATCCAATCGTTGAATTCAAATTTTCACTATCCAGATTGTTGAGTATTCACTCACTAATAAAATTTTCTGTTATATTCGCTTATCAAATTTCAATTGATGAGCGCGTAATGGTATGTTGAATTGTTGTTCGACTAGTACGAACTAAAGACAAAATCTTTTACACGAGCAAAATATACGTTTGACTAATGCCGAGTGACAGAATAATTTTTACAATAGATGCTCCGTAATCAAAAGTCAAGCTTTATCGATAATTGGCGTGGCGCCTCGAAACAATAATGTGGTTAAAGTTTAAAACGTGTACAGGATAATTAATTTTTTTCCTGTATATTGAAATGAAATTTATTTTCTGGACTAGTTCCGACCTTTATAAACAACCCTTAAAAATTTGAAATCAAAATTCGAACACCGAGGGGGTTTTCCGGTGAAACTGCGTACTCGTATGATTAGAATTCAGACGTTTACAGTTTCGTGTGATGTGAAGCAACTAATTATCATAAAAAATATGAAAAACATGTTCCGGACTAGTTTTAACCCTCAAGTACTAAATATCTGAGAGTACTGAAGTAGATTTATATATGAATTCTTCCAGGTTTGAGATTCTTTAATGAAGGTTTATTAGTCAATGAAGGATTTGGAGAATCGAGAAATGATACATTCATTTAGCGTCTATTAAAAGTTATAACAGTGCATTTAGCATGTTACATAACATTGTAGCGAAATAGCTACCGAAAGAGTCAACCAAAACAACCACATTTTAATTTATTTTAAAATAAATTGTTCTCATCATTTGGATTATTTTGTTTGCATGCTCGAGCTCGAAACACTGCACCAAAATCCTATCCCGAATTCTATTCTGATATTAATCCTGTGACGATTGGAAGTCCTGAAGCAACGTTTGGAATGAAGGAAAAGAAGAAGTCGCGCAAAAACTAAACCATAACAAAAACTCAAGAGTTATTGTTTAATGCCGTTAATGAGAAGTTGCGAGATTTTTTGAAGTATCGAGTTGAAAGCGATTCCTGACTCGAACTAAAAACCATCAACGACACTGACAATATTAACGGCAATATAGTTTAGAAGTTAATTAATGGAAACACTGTACGGTCGCGGTTTACTAGAAACTTTCAACATAAAAATATAAATAATTAGAATACAATATTTTTTGCGACATCTATTATGTAATTCGCAAACTCAAGAGTAATTGATTTATTTCTTAAAATCAAAATTGATTTGGCGGATCGCGTTGCCATAGAGATTCGCGTTAGATTTTGGGTGTTAAACGAAAAACAGCCTCACACTTTTGGTAGTTTTCGTTGCCCGCAACAAAGTAAACGAAAAAGAAGAATGGTGTGATAAGATTTATCGAGTTCGACAACTACGTTAGGATATCCGGAGAATTGGTGATCCTGATGGGTCCGATTGTTGCGATTATCGGTTAGTGTTTTGATTTTCTCTTGTCTTGATTTTAAAGTTTCAATTTTGTATTTTGTCGGGTTAGCCGAAAACTATTCTTATGTCATTTAGAATTACAAGTAATTGTAAATTTAAAGTTTTCACTATATTGAATATTATTTTTAATATAGATCTTGAGTTTAATTCCATTTAATCAATTAAGAATAATTGGAAACTTGAGCTTTTATAAATAAAATTTGAGATTCAAGTTACAAAGTACACGAGAAGATGCAAGCACAGTATGGAGAAAGAAGCCCATATGTGTTGCAAGGTGACTCAGATTATCCTCTTCAGCGATGACCCATTGCTGTTATTTCACAGGCTGCAGATAGTTCCCCAGAATATAATTATAAATATTCGCATTATCAAGCTTAGAGATGTTTTTAGCGGTGCACTAGTGCTATATAAAATTAGACTAATGATTACTGTCACTGCTGTTATTCATGATATGACTATAATAGAAGATCAAGCTGTGTTAAATTTGAATTATGAATATGATGACGAAAATCACGAAGATGAAAATCTTGATATATTACATACTTTAATAATGCAAAATTAAATGATTGGTGCTCTGCTTGGAACAGACGACAGCACCTTATAGGTATATACTGTGCAGGTGTTAATGATAATGAATTTCGGTATTAAATATTGGTATTATTTTTTAACTTGTTCTTAATTATAAAATTGATGTACAGCTTTTTTAAATAATCTGTTATGATATTTTTTATTGTTAAGTCGTTATAAAGTAATGCAAATTGTTATAAAAATTTAATAAGTCGGTTTTTCCGGCGGTGTTCGTTTTCTAGTTCATTTTATATGTAGCAATTAAAAACATGGAATTTTGAATCAGGGAACGCGGTCTCCTCTTCTAGGGAAGTACAAATTAATTAAACGTCAAATCATTCGATGTATAGAATACAATTACTTCAATATATTGAGCGATTTAAAATTTAAATGTATTATTTATTGTCAATTAATAATAAATGAATGAAAACCCATTGTTAATTCACTGCTTATTTCTAAATTATATATATTGGCCCAGTTTGTGCATACCGAGATAATCAAGCTTCGTACATGTGCATTGGTTCAAGAAAGTTTGTGTCGTTTATGAACTGTCTATTATGTCGCAACTAGCAACGAGTAGAGTTGTGATGCTTATGTTTCTAGTGTTGTTAGTACCGCTTTACTATCAGAGCGAATATGAACATATCTATCACCATTGTTTTATAGGTTTGCTTCGTTTAGAATTATCCCGGCACTGTTTCGTATAGCGAACAACTTAGTGTGTGTACTATCCACTGAGTTGTTGGCCGAATTTACGATTAGAGATGTCAGCCCCGACTCTTGTATCATACATGCGCTCTCAGCGTACCAGATGTCGTCATTTATAGGTACTGAGCTTCAGTTGCCATCTAGTACGCTTGACATGTATGATGTATAAAAACTTACAATCAAAGAAGGTAGCCATTGTGTAGTTTACGTTGCTTATTCTAGTTAAATCCTCAAAGACAAGGGGAGGTTAAGCCTTTTTTTAGCCTTATTTTGAGCCAATGGTTCTTCTACAAAGTCAAAAAGCGTTGCAGGACTTACCTGTGACAATCTGGTTATTCCATGTTACTTTCTTGTCCAATATCATCTCCAAGTACTTGAACAGGTCTCGCTGTGGCAGCTCAGTGTCGAAAAACGATGTGATCTTATTTGTGGAGGTTTATATTTCTGGTTGAAGCTAATTAGTTCTGCCTTCGATGCTTTAACTGTGCCACCTAAAAATAAAAGTATGAAAACAAAAAAGTGATAAATTTGAACAATACTTAATTTACTTATTCTCACGAGGGTTATTAAGAAATAAATTTAAACAATAAATGGTTGTGATTAATAAGTTAATTATATATACAAAAATAAGGACATACAAAATAATTACAGGATCTATTTAATTTCCAACGTAAATAGATTTTATACTTGTCGATCATATTCGAAAATAAAAATAAACATAATGAGAATAAATAACTCGCTATTTTAATTTTTGCTGCTATATCCAAGACCTTTTATATAATTGCCCAATTTTTAAATAACCAAGAGAGTCGAATGAATATAATTTTTGCACCTCGGGCCCGTATGAACTCACTTACTCTTTATGTCATACGAAGCGTAAGTTGTCAATTTTGAACGAATGCAGTTATAATTCCTAGCTTCGTAACTTCAGACTGGTGCCAATACAAAACAAATAACGGTTCTTAAAATAAACGAGCGCGCATGGTAACTTAAAGTTACTTGCAATGTGTGCTATAAACGCAATTTCAAAATGAGTGATTCCGATGTTGACGTTAATTCTTCTGACGAAGATTACTATCCGGAAAGTATTACTGAGCTATTCGAGGCAGCAAAAGAGAACTTGCTGCCAGCAAAGTCAAGTACGCGGTACGAAGTCGTTTATAAAACGTTTATGTTATTTATGGTTATGGTTGAAAGAAAAGAATTTACAAATCAATCCCAACACCGTTTTGGCTTATTTTTCAAAATTGTCTCAAAATTACAAACCAAATTCCTTGTGGGCTTCATTTTCGATGGCGAAAAACCAAATTGGCACGAACTATATTATTAACATCGGCTTGTACGCGCCCCTGATAACGTTTCTAAAGCGCAAATCTGACGGCTATGTGCCAATAAAATCAAAATTCTTTTCAGCTGAAGAAGTCAAACGATTTTTGGAAACTGCGCACGACGATACTTGGCTTGCTACCAAAGTAGTTATGATTTGATCTATGTGTTTTCACAAAGATCATTTTATCATTGATAAAAATTAATCATTGACTGAAAACACTGATTGAATTCGCAGGTAATTTTACTTTTTGGTGTATACGGCGCTCTTCGATTGGATGAAATTACCAACACAAAGACAGATAATTTTAAAGATCATAACGGTTTACTACTTGTAGAAATTCAAGAAAACGAAAGACACAAAATCATTCGTTATACGAGGAGCATGTTACGAACTAGTTAAGAAGCACTAAAAAAAACGTCCTAACGACCCTTCGTTGAAGCGCTTTTTTTTAAATTATCTGTCTGGAAAATGCACACAACAAGTAAAAAACTATAACTTAATCTAAAAAAAATTGTATATAGTGTAAACATTTTGATTTGTTGTCATCAAGTGGATAATGTTATTCGTACTAGCCTATCGGTCGAAACAAAATCGCTACTATGCCCAAAGCAATTACGAAGTTTTTGAAGTTACCCGATGCATCCCTATACACAGGACATTTGTTCCGTCGCACATCGGCTACAATTCTCGCGAACACAGGGGCAAATCATGGACGCATCAGAAGGCACGGGAATTGGAAGTCCGACAAAGTTGCCAACGGATTTGTAGAGGATTCCATTTTTTACAAAACGGTCACTCACGATCACATTACTTCTGCTATCGCGCCAAACCATAATCCTCCAGCTCCAGAAAAAAGGCAACTTAGCGACTTGAATTCCAAATATGAAGCTCCGAAAAAAAAGAAAATTGACGTGGAACCTCAAAAAATACCAGATAACACTCTTGAACTCGATACTCCTCAATTCCATATTCTTGAACTCGATGATCCTGCACTCGATAACAATTTTTCAACACAAGTAACGACTGATTCAACAATCAGAACAGGCAACGACAAAGAAAATTCTTTGGAATTGCCTAAAAATTTACTTTTTTCATCGACTTTCAACATTTGTTCAAACATCGAGATCCACTTTAACCAAAAATGACTTTAAGTTTTGATCAAATTTAATTGTTCTGCATATAACCGGTGTGTTGTTACGTTAACCGGTGTTATGTTACAATAAAAATGTAATCACTTTTTCATCATCACTATTTCATTTTATTATTTCGAATAAAATAAACTTCATATTTTTATTTGTAAGCTTTATTTTTGAAATGGGGTTCTTATCAAAAAGATACTTATAAAAAAATAACAAAATTATTTTCAGAGTTTCAAAATCAACATACATTTTTTAACCGCTTTCTATAATTAAGAGACATTATATTTGAATTGTTTGGTATTATGTCACTCAAAAAATAAGAAATACAATTCATTAAAAATAGTATAATATCATCTATGTTAAAACATTTTTTAAATCTCGCGGGCCCTCGGTGCAGAAAGTATCGTATGCAACATGTGTTGTGAGTAAGAGATTTGGAACGATTGTGGGATTAGACACTCGACGTCAACGATAGTTGTCAAAGTGACATCTCATGCCTAACTTCACACTCATTCAAAATCTCTTACTTACAACACGTGGTGCATAATATACTATTAATAATTAAAATATAAAATTATAATTTCACTTATATCACGCAGTTTTGCACAAACTCGACAACTCTAAACTTTAAATTATAATTTTATTTGCATTCAGAAAAGTTAGATTAAGCAATTATTAAATCTTGCCGAACTGATCAGTAAATTGGAACTTCCAAGAACTTACAACCAATATGAATCTCGGTCTGAAAAAAGTAACAAACTTATCCAGAAAAAGCTCCCAAAAAAATGGCGACTCCACGGCACGTGTCTTGAACTCAGTTGGTAGCTTTCGTTCCCAGTGCCTCCTTGCCAGGGCTGTTCTGTCCCAAAATGGTCGGCACTAATACCCTTAAGGTATTACTTGAGTCACTATAACTCACCGGCGCTCAGCTCTAGAACTTCCGTCGAAAATTTCACATCTATCTGCCAGATCACTTCTCGAGGCATTTTAGCACGTTTTAGAGTCCACAGAAAAAGTGACGATCAAGCCTCGATTTTCAGCTTCCATCTTCAAGTTACTCCTCTGCTGTACAGAAAATTCGGAGCGGGGGATGTGCAAAAGCTCCAATTTTGATTTTCAGGTTTCATCAATGGATATTTCGGTAGATATATCGTAGGTTCCGAATTCGGAAGGTGGCGTTTTCACTCCATTTCGAGCGCCAAGTATCTCCTCCTCCTCGTTCTCTGATGTCCTAACACAGCCTGAAAAATTCATTTTCATTAAGTGCTCCAGCGTGCTCCACTCGTTAGTAGTGTAATTGGCATCACTAATTTTCATGGTACTGCCCCATGCTCGTGGATTGGCGATCAGAATTTGGTCTCGTATGGCTGGTTCTCTTCTTGCTTCTATTTTACTAATACGCGCGGTATTATGCCCGTGTCTTTTCTTGTCTCCATTCGAAAAGAGTCTGTTTGTTTTTTTTTCACAATGTTCATCTAGTCCTCTTACCTTTTTTGGCGCACAGTCAGGCGCAGGTTGTTTTTCAAAATACAGGAGTGCGTGCGGTACAGTTAAAAAAAAAAAGATAGAAATCAACTAAATTTATCAAGCGTTAGGAGCAAGAGAAAGGTTTGGTTTAATAAAATAAATAAAAACAAGATTTTGCGCAAAGCGCGAGAACAAAACCCACGAATGTGGGAAAACCTCCTAGCTTTATTAATAAGACACAAAATACATAGAATCAAACCTAGTGCGCAGTTGAATTAAATTTGACCAAAACAGATTTAACCTGACACTAAATAGAGAGGCGAATACACCTTCTCACGGCCAGAACATGACACTTAAAACTAACAAAAGTAAAATTGAAAAATGTAGTCAAAGCGGAAAGTAGCAGGAGCCTTTTAGCTCAGAAATTCAGTGACAGAGCGGAAAGTAGCACAGTTTTGCAAAGCGGAAACTCAACGCGAGAGCAAAAGCACTGATTTAACAACAAAATAATTCGCACAAAGGAAGTAAAAATAACTCGCAATTTTACACAAAATGATTGGCAAAGAAAAGTAAAAATAGCTCGCAATTTTACAACAAAATGATTAACAAAGAAAAAGAAAAAATAGCTCGCAATTTTACACAAAATGATTGGCAAAGAAAAGTAAAATTTCACTTCGAGGGTAAGAGTACAAAGAGCATGAATAACACGTGGTTGCATAAAGCGAAAAAATCGGCACAATGAGCACAAATCAAACGTGGTATTGTAAGCGGAAATCGGCAAACCTAATTAGCACGTGGTTTTATAAGACAGCAAATTAGGCATAAAGTAGAATCACTGTGAAGTTTTGAAGCGGTAAGTTAACGAAAACAAAAAGTAACAAATTGTCACGAAAAAGCTCACATTAATAATTCTCGCGGAATGGTAATGTAGGGGTTGAAATGAATTTAAGTTAATGCGAAAATGAGGTTCAACACTCCGCGCGATCAGAGTGAGAGGAGTTTCTTTGCCTCGTGGCGAATTCACCACGCAAAGAACATGGAAAAAACTATCCGGTCGATCTAACCGGTTAGTTTTTGGGGACAGGAGTTGCTCGGGAAACTTACTTGACGGTTTAAATTTTCCTCAAAGGGGACAAAGGGCCGAAAGGCTTGCGCACAAAATAAAACTAAAATAAATGTAGGCACAAAAGAGAAATTACTGCTCGGGCGCTGCGTGGCCTTTCAAGCTGCTTTCTCTTGTTACTTGTTACCGGCGCGCTCCGCGATCAAAATCAATCTAATCCAAAAATTAGATTTTCGTGTCGGCTAAACTGAGGGGCGGGCCGGCCGAGCCATACCGCGCGCCTGGCGGGGAGACCCTAAATATTATGTACGCGCGCCGAGCACGAAAAGCCGCCGTGCTCGAAACCTTGACAGGCGCGGCCGCATGGAATGACAGGTCAGTTATAGCGTATTAATATTTATTAATGCCAAACAGAGTCCCTACGAATTATCCCATGTCTATATTGGTTATGCTATTCGTGGGCCTTCGGTAGGCATTTTGGAGCACCTTTATTAATAGCCTTAGTCTGATGCTAAAGCTATTGATGGGCTTTAAGTTTACGAACATTAATTTTAACACAATAGGATAATAGTAATATGAATATTCCCCGAGATGTTTCTTCCAATGAAAAAAACGTAAATACAGGAAAACCCTCCAACTATAAGCGGGTTAAGTCGGCGACGAAAATGGAGTCGTAATAAGCGGAGACGGTCCCAGAAAATGTTTAATAATTGGTTAGTAGGAAAATAGAATCAACCAATTGAAAAAGACCTAAACTTGTATTTAAGCAATGTAACAAAATAATTCAAGTGGTTTTAATTCATGTAGCCTCAAAAAATGAAGCAAATTGTAAAACCGTCTATTGTGCACTCTCAATTCCATTCCCAACTTTTATCATACTTTTTCTGCAGTGCGTATCCCAGTCCGTGCTTCTCGGGAGATGATGCGGCTCTGTAGATGACTTCGAATCACAGCTGGTGAAGAACTCGATTGTCAAGTAGTTTGACAAAGTTCTTGTCTTGTTGCGTTTCGGAATGTTGGCTCGTTTTCGATATTAGCTATCTCCAAATTAGAGCTTGCTAGGAATGTGAACATAGATGCACCTTGTGAGTTTGTGCCAGTGCAGCCCTAAAATACTTGGGCATCGTAGGCCAAGATCAAAAAATGTTGTCCTCGCAATATTTGACAAGCAATCGAATCCTTAATAGGAGAACTTCCTCCATATCATGTAAAAAATAGGCTGAAGCTAGGATTGCAGTCGTTTCAGTGCCCGATATTGTGATGACGCATGCAACCGCTGCAAGATCTCTGAGCCAGAAATGCGGAATACCACTCACATTCATTAACGCAATACCCGCCGTAGACCTAGTATTAATAGAGTCAGCGACGATTCTAATATTGACTTCGATGGTTTTAATTATCTTCGTTACCCTAATTACCATAATTTCTTAGATTAGAGAAATCTCTACATTAACCTCGGAGAGACATTTAGCCAAAATGGCCAAATCTTTCCGTTGTCGCTTTGATCTGGGCAATGGGTGAAGCCCATTCTCGAGAAGGGGGAGCGCAACACCAATAGGTGTTGCGCTCCAAACCCAAATTCTATCTCCACTAATGGAGACTCCAACACCAAATTCTATTCTCCGCTAATGTTTACCGTAGATACCGACGTCATTTAGGACCAGATCGTCGTTCCAGATCTTCCAGATCTTCTTCAGGGTATTCGCATATGAATTCTGATCTTCCGCCTTCACGAGTACAGCGTTTTTTCGCACGGGGCTTAGGCAGCAGAGTTTATCTCTTCTTTACCCTAGAGACGTTCTTCTATACATTAGCACAAGTGCCTTTTGCAATTGGCATTGCGGCTGCAGCAATAAAAACCTCCTGTCTTTTAGTCTCTTTATCATCTTTTTTATTCTTGCCGCTATGATCCTTCAAGTAAGACTTCAAAAAGTTCCGTTTCATGAAAAGTTGTTTTTGCTCCTGTCGAGTTTCTTCGTCGGGAGATGCACGCGTTTCTTTTGACTTTGTGTCAATAATTGGATCCAATGCTTGACGTATGGCTTCTTCGAGCTTCTTCATACTTTTGTATAATGTAAAAACTGTGGTCAAGAATGTCTTGTTCTCGTTGTGCACGTTATTTTTGGTTTGATGTAATCATAGAGGGTTTGGAGCTTGTCTCCTACCTGTATCAAAAGCTCACTCTTCTAATTAAAGTAATTTTAAGCTTTAGATGCTGTGAAGGCCAAGTGGTTCACCATCAAAACTCTGTTGTCGAATGACGACACTTGAAAGTTCGCTTTCTCGGTCCCAAAAGACGGCGGTACTGGCGATTGGAGCCCCTGCACCATAAGGTTTATCCTTAATACCGTGACTTGTCATGTGTAAAAATTTTTACTATTTAAATGTATTATTTTTAAATCAATTCATTTTAACACCACATATTGAAAACATCAATATAATTTAAAAGTCGTATTTCTACACTGATAGAAACTAGACTCATTATTAGTAAAGATTTTAATTTGCTATTGTTGAACGAGTTTGGATATGAAAAGGAACTCTTAGTCAACAAAGAAATAGCAAGTCGATGCATGTTTTGAAAGTTCATTCTTTTCGTGATTTTTCAAATAGATTCTTGCAATTTTAATGTTGTAAGTAACCTTGCTATTTCCACATCTTTAAACGAGACATCTTTTGCAACAGATTTTTATCAGTGTACAATAGAAACACTGTTGATATCGACGTTTTAAACTTGGAGATTAACGCTCATGTCGGACCATACATGTTCAACGTGATCCGCTTGAATATAAAAGTACAATACCCGACTGTAAATGTTAACATTAGTATCTAATTTACATATAATAATCGTACAAATTTTTACTTGTAGTGAGAAGTTGTCATGTTCGATTTGAATAAAATTATTTCTCTCAGATTACTTTCTTTCACCTCGTGTAGCGGCTTAAACAAAGCTAAATGATTTTTATTTTCTTACGATATAAACTTCCAAATCAAACACTTTAACAAAATATGTGCATATACAGAATACTTATATTATGTATATCTATCGAACATTTGTCGATTCATCACCCTGAGTGCACCACGTATGCGTTATAAACATCTACCGTGGGTCAGTTTATGTATGCGTATGTACTTGTGTATGCTCGTGCGTATGTGTGAAATTTTATAGCGCATATTTCCTTCGCGTCGTCAAGCAACTTCTTATGTATCCCTCCTCTTGTGAAATGAAATTCAATATTTTTTGGAAACTTAGAATAAGATTATGCCGATTCTCCTCGTATCGAAGCTGCTCCAAACTGCATGATAAGCAAAGGAATATCGTTGTTTTCGCAATACTTCTTCGTTACTTTGGTCATGATGTTATATGCAACGACAGCAAGATTCCTACAACGAAAATGCAAAAGAAGGATGCCACTTAACTCTTTAACCGTGGTGATGTCCGAAATTGTCTTTTTGCGTGAGGAGACAGAGGGTTCAGCCAATAAATTTGAATTTACTTACTTATGTATGTAAATTGTTGCGCGCGACGCCTTATATCGTCTTCTTTTCAGTACCGTAACTTCTGATATTTGTATTAGCACATACTTACGATTTTTTAGGTATAGCTTTATATAGATTTTGACGTTATCAATATAATTTTTCTCAATTTTAATATATTTTTATTTAAGTTTAGTTATTAAGTTAATTTATAAGCATGTCAAAAAGAACAAAGTTAACTGCTAAATCGAGTGCAAAAAAAGAGAAACAGAATAAAATGTTGAGAGATTTCAACGAAAACTATGAATAAAATGATTTTTCTGATTATTCATAGGTGGATGATGATTATTTAGTTGTAAATATTAATAATGACAATGAACGAAACAGTAATCAAGTTAATTGAAGTTATGTTTCAATAAGTCTTTTTCATTTAGTCAGAACATTGTTATTTATTCTTTATAGTTAGGTACATAATTTTTTGGAACTATTACTTGTTATCAATTGACTCAATTTAATTTTAAAAATAATTTTGGCATTTTTTGTGTTAGATAACAATATTTGAATTCCTGAAATTAATTTCTTTTATTTGTTTAGTCGCACCATATATATATATATATATTACTTTTTATTCTGTATTATTGGTTAAAATAAAGTAAAAATTATTAAAGTTTTATTATTTAAAATATAGTCAACCAGACTTTTTATTGATTTCTGTTTCAATTATAGTTAATTTTTAATTTTAACACTGCAGATATATAGAATCATAATAATTGTTATTATAAATGCAACTTCATTTTTTAGGCACAAATTTTAGTACGGCACTGGCTGCTTACCACTGAAAGTAGCTTGATTTTCTAAATTCGTTCCACATCAGTTTAAAAGAGAAGACTCCAGACTTCGATTTGAAATAAATTTGCACTGTGATCTACCTGGTTCTGAAGTCTTCAGTGACAAAAAGGTAATAAGAAAACGAAATTACGAAAAAGCAGGATGATACTCTCAAAGTGCGATACCGTGGAAATCGCTAAAATATGTAATAATGAAGCGGTTTAAATAATTCTTCTTTTATTGTATTCCCTGCAATCAATATATTGAAAATAGGGTGTAACATTAAAACAAATGTTAACTCATGTCATTTAATTGCTTATAAATATCGAATAATCAGTGTATTCAGAACAATATTAACAACGGAATTTTTATCCGATTTTGACGAAAGTACTGTCAAAGTGTTCAGAAGCTAACGAATAATGAATTATAGAGTTGGAATTTTGATACCTTTCAAAATAAAAAGGTTGTGAGCATTTTCCTGAAAAAACCTACAATGGGACAAGAATAACGAAATAAACGAACATTTTTTTACTCGATTGTTTATAAATATTGTTAGATAAAATATATTTGAATTCCGTCTCTATAATATGTTTTTTTTATAAGTTTCCAAACATTTTGAAATTAACTGGAGCAAAATCGGTTGAGAATTGCGGTAATATTGACGTTCTGAAGTTAGATAAAAGGTCAAAAAAATCATATTGCAGAAATACACTTCGAAAGTTTTGCATGTATCTTCAACTAAATTTAACTTATAAGATAAGACTAAACAATGTTACGACTAATTTGCTATTTCCTGGGACACCTTTTTTCATACATTATCAACATTGATTTATATATATATTGGTTTATAACGATGTATATAAGATTGGTTTTCTGACATAATTTGATCGTCTGGATGCTCCACCAATAATTTTTATAAATCTATTGGTTTATATTCGGTAAGTTAACAAAAGGATGAGTCAAATGAGCTGAGAAAGTAAGTAAACATCTTTAAAAAACGTATGTGTTCGGCTGATTCATTGACATTTCATGACCTCTTGAATTAGTGGGCACTAATTTTGAAAGTTGAAGATTGTGATTTTTTTGTTTGCCTCAATAACGAGTTAGCGAAATAGGTCGATTGGTACATATCGAGATACGATATATATTGTTCTAATGTTTTAGAACAAGCAACTCACAAATATTCTCAGGAATCACGCATTTGGTCCAACGTTTATTAGTTTAATACTTTCTTCAAGGCACTTAAGACAAAGTTTGGCGATTAGTTTATCACATACGTAGGTTAACTGTTAGTGAACAACGGTATTTCAAGAAGAGAGTTTGAATTAAATGGTCAAGTCATTAAAAGTCTCATGCTCGTTGATGTACTGACATCAAAGATGAATACTCCGAAGTTGCAATCGAGGGAATCGTCTCGCGAATGTAATAAG
>JABFQD010002049.1:0-16285 GCA_022817045.1 Psix sp. ZL-2020 | reverse complement strand
GGGAATGCCTTTTCAGATGAGTAACATTACCAAAAGATTTACCGCAAGATTTACAGCTATATACATTATTTGTTGCATTTGAATGAACATACATATGACTTTGCAAATCAGCCTTTTTGCTATACTTCTTATCACACTTCGAGCAAGCAAAATTTTTCTCACCTAAAAATATATTTTTATCAAATAAAGAGAGAATAAAATAAATATCAGATAATATTTATTATTAAATATATTAAATTAATATTGTCTTTTTATTTGTACTCAAATCGAACACATTAAATATTGAACTAAAACTTTACAATCAGACTAGTATAAAATGTCATATGTCAAGTAAGTATAAAGATAATTTATTAAAATATCAAATGTCATTCAAAAAAACTTGAATGCTAAAAATCAATTGCTGTTACACCGGCTTTTATACAATTTCAAAGTGAAATTGTATTAATATATTATTTTTATTAAAAATGATTTAAAATTAGAAAAGATATTTTCATAAAAAAACAATGTAATACAATTAAAATAATAATAATAAAAAATAGAAAATTTGTCCTGATACATTTTGTGATTAAAAATTATACTTACTGCTATGTGAAATCATATGCCTGTTCAATTTATTTTTTTGCGGAAATGCTTTGTCGCAGAGATTACATTTAAAAGGTTTATAACCTGTATGAGTTCTTTCATGATATTCAAAATGAGATCTATTGACAAAACTCTTTTCGCATATCGTACATTGAAAGGGTTTAATCCCAGTGGCGCAAAAGTTGTGGTAATGAATACATTTCTTGTTCTGAAATTTCTTCTGACAAACCAAGCATTGGTATTCATCCGGATCTCCAGGTATAACAAGAATATGACTTTTATTATTGTATTTTTTACTTTTGTTATCACTCTTTTCATCTAAAGAACTTCCTTCATAAATCTAACAATTTAAACATTATTAAAAAAACAAGATTCATGAAAAAAAAAAAAAAAAAGAAACATATTGAAAACATATTGAAACTTATTAAAAACTAATCCATACCATTTTGCTTGCATCTTGATTATCATCTGTTAAATTTCGTGGGAGTCTTTCGATGTAGTCATCTCCAGTTTGTACATTCTTCAACTCAGTTAAAGTTTTTCCGTTTTTCTCATCGTCGTGCAATGATATATATTCTTCAGCTCTTCTTTCTTTTTGAAAAACTTGAGGGATATTTTCAATTGTAGAAGAATAATGTTCTGTGTTTTTATTAATTACTGATTTCAAAGGAAGAACAACATTGCTAGCAGCAGAAGGATTTACATTTGAACTCGAACTACTTGCAAATTGGTTAGACGAGTTTGTGTAGTCTGAAAGAAGTAAACTGCTTTTAAATTAAATGTTTATGTAACTATTATTACGCATTTATCCTTTAAATGACCAGCAGTTGTACTCATTTTGCAAACTGAATTTTTCAATCATTTTAAATGTTGAATAAAGTATGCAAATATTTTGCAGAATCCTTTAAAGATTCTTTTTATTTGACATTTTTTAAAAGATTAAGGATAAATGAATACGTTTAATGGGTATTAAAGAATATGTAAATGGATTCAATCTTACTAAAGTTATTACTGCAACTACGCTCTTTTCGACACGATTCACAGCCTTGCTCTTCATAAAGTAAACACATCCGACATTTCATATGACCACAAGCATCCTTAACGAGTCTTGAAAATGACGAGTTTGTCATTTGGCCACAATTCGGGCACAAATTACTTATTTTGTTAACACAGTTGTCAGAGTCGTCATTCATGTTTAAAGATGCATACAAACAGTCTTGCGTTAACAATAACAAAAATTCTCTTGTTTATGTAATTAATTTCAAAGACTTATTCATGTTACATTTTACTTCTTTTTTTTCAATCATCACAAAAAATACTATTACTGCGCAAATATTAGGTACGAATATCTGTTGTAAAATATATTTGGTGAGGTTATGTAAGGACTGCCCTCATAATATTTGCGTGATAAGACCATTTGGCAACGCGAGTGCACACTACACATTGTTCAAGAATTGGCTGTTGACTTCAATCTCGTCTCACAATATTATTTTTCACGTGACATTTTGAAATGTCAATATGTCATTTTGATAGAAACCATTGAGTTGCAGCAGAGACATCTAGCATTGTTTCGGCTGCGTACTTGTTCAGAATCGAATGTGGCAATCTTCGGAGTTCACGATATAAATATTATTATTTGATTAATTTCAAAATTATCAGTCTTCGTTTTCGAAATTAAAATGTCAGAGAATCTGCGGCGAGAGGTTCGTATAAGATCTTTGCGTTGACTGTCCTTTTTTACAACAATTAAAATGTTGTACAAATTGTTACAGTGACTAAATTTAGAGATTTGAGGTTGTTAACACGCGTGCGCTTGTACGTTTAGCCGGGAGATTATTTAAATTTAATTTCTTTGTCAAAATTACACACATATTTGAATACAACAATTAGTTTTATTTGCAAAATTATTTTGTAACATTGAAAAATATTAAATTAAAATTTGTTAACTTATTAGACAAATAAAATTGTAAATAAAAAATGAGTTTCAAATAAACTTAAAAATAATTATTTATGTAGGTGTTAAGAGTATTCAAACAACTGCACAGAACTCGAAAAAACATTTTCCATGGAGATCCACAAGCTTTAGAAGGTATGCTCATATAATGTAACTCATTTTTTGCAGAGAACAATTTCATTTCGTTATCATTTTATAAATTAATTCAACATTTAAATTATTATTGATTCTTTACAGGCGCAAGAGTAAGAATTAATGAAGAGTACCGAAAAAACCAACATATTACAGATATTGGAGCTATATCAGAAGTGAATCATTTTTTATTCTTAACTGATTACAGTAATTAAATAGAAAAGATAAAATAATTTGTTTTTTTGTTTTTCAGCTGAATCGATTGGCACAAGAAGTTGAACACGAATTGAGGACTACTGTGGTTAGAGTTATTCCAAAAGCTCCGGGAGTTTACGGTACGTATGAATGTTTTATTTAATCATATTAATGTATAATATACTATTCAACACGTAAAAGTGTATTTATATATATTTTATATTTACTTACTTTCCTATATTTGTAAAAGTATAATTTGTAACGTTTTTACATTGCAGAAGCCCAGATTACAAAAGACACTGTTCTAGTCGATAATGCTGTACTTGGGGATTGGAAAGAAGCAATGTCAAAACAAGGATGTAGTAAATCAAAAAAGAAATAATTAATTGTTTATAAATAAATTTTATTTTGTACAAATATCATATATGTATATTTATCTATTTAATTATATACTGTTGCTTTTGTGATTAAGATTCCTAATGTGAGTTAGAAATACTTGTACGAAAGTTGAAATTGATATTATTGTTTAAGTAACTTTTGAAATTAAACAATTATTCAGTTATAATTATCAATAAGTAATTTTAATTTTGTAATTTAAGAATATGTCTAATGTTGTTTAGAATGAAATTACAATTTTATTGTTACATCATTGTATTTTTATGTTTTCAGTATAATTGTGATATTAATGCAATTCAAATGTTTTGACACTTCAATATGTATTTCATGAAGTCTTATTCTGAAAATAAATGTATGTATAAACCAAAAATGATATCTTTAAAATTTCCCTGAAGTTTTGGAAATACATATCTTCAATAATAGCAATGTAAGGCAAATAAAAACATTGAAAAAATTGTAATCATTTTGTGTAGCATTAATTTTAAAATGAAAAAAAAAAATGAACAATTGAATATTTGTCTTACATTTGTAAAAATCATATTACTTATTCGATTGATTAATTAATATGTGCAGCATTCTTAAAATAAAAATGAAAAATGCATTTAAACAGAGAACATTAGAGAACAAAACTTGTATAATACTTTAAACGTTGTTAAAGGACTGCGAAGGTGTGCTGGAATAAGGACTGTTAAATTGAAAAGGAGGTATGTCGTTTTTCGAAAAGCAGCTTCTAAAAAATGAAATTGGTGAAGCAGCAGAAGTAAGATACATCCAAGATGGTGTATCAGAGCGAATGAAAGTGCGATGGATGCAAATAAATAATGTTACTGTCACAAATGCGTTTATTTTTCATCATTAATGTATATTATTATTTATTATAAATAAGTTAGAAACATTGATTTTTCTTTCGGGTTTGAAAGGTGTTTACAATTTTTACACACACGGAAAAATTTTACTTTGTCTTTCTTCGTTCGTAGACAACAAAATGATATACAAATGAAGTGTAGCCATAAATTGCGTGAAATTCGTTTAAGTTTGCACCTGCGGCGACGGCAAAATTGGCGTGCCGCTTCGGAGACACGCGGATGCTCGCGTGGGTCACATATTTTTGTGCGTTTAATGTCACGTTGCTGTTTGCCCGTCGCCCATACTTTTTACCATTATCATTAAAATGTACCCATTTTGTTTAAATTTAATATCCCATTTGTTCCTTTAACTTGCTTTCATCGTACAGCATTCTCACAGGCGCGCTTGTTCACTCGTTCATTGAATTCCCATAAAACATGCACATATCCATATTTGAACGTATTCTCCTGCCTTCTTTTGCTACAGCATATAAGTCATCTCTATATTTGTCGATCAGTTTGTTATTCATTCCTCTTTCTCAACTTCATCTTCGTTTTCGTCGTATTCGCTGTGTGACGCTTGTTTTCGTATTATTAACTCAACTTATCTCACGCACTTCACACATTGTTCAACTCATTCCTTTTCCCATGAATACACATACATAAAGTAGTATCGATAAAACACATTCTCACAGCATCACCACTGTAAATCAAGCAATATTATTCTTTTTCATTATTATATTTACTCTTTATTATTATTTGTTGTTGTTATCTCTTAATGGTATTCTTAATTAATGCATTTTTGAATGCTTGTTTGCAAATGGAGAATTCGAAGGCAGCAAACGACGCTATGAATTGAAATTTCAATTTGACTATTTCATTTACTCGAATGAATATTACTTCAGACAAATACGAGGAGAGTAATATATTGTGATTTCACATCAAATGTTTATTTGTAATCAAGATTTATAATGACAAAAGATTGTAAAAAGGCTTTTCAAATTTGATTCTTATATAATATTCAAGAAAAGAGGTTTCCAACAGAATCCTCGTTATTTGAACTTGATCAAATTGAAAAGTGATTCTGTTCTGGATTCACAAATTGTTTGTTACGTGAAATGTTATATAAAAGAATGTAATTATACAAAATATTCGATATTATAGAACAAATGGAAAAATGTATTTATTGAAAAAGACTTGTGAAAAAGAGTTCTATGGCGGATTTGTTGGCATAGAATTAGCTATGGGAAACTACACGAAAGAATGACAACCAAAATGTTTGAAAGTTTGGGCTTTCCTATATAGCGTTCGAAATTGTTTGTTACTACATAGGATGTTTTTGATTTCCTCGCAATGTGTAAATAAATGTGCAATACATATCTAATATGAATTGGCAATTGAAACCAAACTGAACGTTTGATTACAAAATAATAAACAGTCAGAATGAGTGTCTGCAAAATCTTCACTTGCACACATACATAAATTTATATATTTATATATTATATATTTATATAATATATATCGTATTTTTCATAAAACTCAGTATTTGAATCAAGAAGTAAGTATGAGACAGTGCTACCCGGTGTGCGTGCGACATTGGCAGCGTAGTCGAGAGCGCGGTGTACGAGCATAATTCGATTCGGAGCACCGGCGCATTCGATGATGCATGCCGTATATTCGAACTGACGCCATAATACGAAAGTTTAGCGTGCAAGTGTTCTCCGGGGATTTGCCTAGCAAAAATGAGTTATGTACACGCGAGCGTAAGCCACTTTGATATACGGTCAGTTTCGCTGCAAAACAACGGACATCGAGGTGGCCCAGCTCTGCCTCGACCCGGCGTTTAATCGGCCGGCCGAATCGTGGCGTCTTCTCATACATTTGCGTTCATTATAAAATTGATTCCTTGACATCGCGCTCGCGCAACCATCCCGCCCAACTCACGCGCAATCTATAAACGAAACGTGCATATCTGCTGTATCTTATACATATACTTTTAGAAATGTATCAAAATTTCAAACGAAACATTTGCTGGCCTGAGCCGCGGGATCGTGCGCAGCTTCCTCAACGCAAGGACAATCATTTTTCAATCTTTCTCTTCCTTTTCTATCTTCCGTCGTATCTTTCTTTGTTTTTGGCAGATGACTCGTTGTATAAAAAATTTTGCGCCGGGATGGGTGTACGAACAAAGTCAGAGAACACCGACACTGGACAGCGCAGGCAGTGAACAGTTCATACATACGTACATACATGGTAAAACGACACCTCAAGTGTCTTAGTACTGTGTATTTTGTTTGTGTCTTTGTGTCTGTGTGTGTGACTTTTACTTGAGTAGAGTTTGTGTGTATTCGCTTTGCTTATTAAGATCGCATCGAAAAAGTAGATGTCCATGCGACACTTGTATGTAACAGTCTATCTTGCGTGAAATTTCACACGGACAAGGTTCAAATGTATCCCGCAAATGCACGCATCCGTTTCCGCAAACTAAATGTGAGAGCTCGACGAAACTGTCACTCGCGTTGCTCATCATTTTGGACCGATTACAAACAATTCAAAAAGTTTTCCCTTTTACAAATAATGATGACGTTGAAAAGTACCATTTGCATTGCTACCAATTACATTCAATCCGATTCAATTTTGGCAATCAACTTGTTCTAATACACATCATCAGATTGGTCGTTCTCATTTGTTTGTTCTTTCTTCGTTTGCATCAGTTGCTAAATTAACATGGACATATTTCAATAAAATGTAATGTTCTCTTTGCCAGCCGAATATGACAGAGCGTAATAATGTATTCGAAATTATTGTCATTATAAAATAACGTCTCAATTCGTTTACCGCAAACAACGATGAAAAATGCATTCCTTCAAAAAACATACAATGGATTGTGCGCAGCTTATGTCTATTGGATTATAAGTCCTGATATATAATATGACAATCGCAGTACAAAGACAAATATGAAATAAAAAGCTTAGAAAAAATAGAGTCAACAATTTTGTTCGCCTTCTTTTATTTATATTAAGCATAACTTTCATAAAAGCTCGTGAGATGCATGTTTTTCGACAAAGTAATAAGTCTATTGTTTTTCATTTTCTCTCACAAAGATGCCATTGATCATAATGCGCTTGTCATATTATAAATTACAATAATACTGAGAGGGCAATATTATTTTATCCATTGAAATTCTTGACTATTATCATAAAAACACCAATCTAAATTAAAATTGTGTTTGATTTTCAATTTTTCAATTTCAATTTTCTTTTTTCATCAATATTTGGTTTGTAATAGAATTTAATTTAACTTTACTGTTATTATAACCAAAATAAACCAAAAAAAAAAAATGCACAACATTTGATTTGTTCATAGGTTCTTTTTATTCCAAAAACAATTGGCTTATTTGCAATAAAATTGTTAAATCAGATTGCGTTTACGAAGCTTTGACCAATCCATTAATGTAATTAAAATTTTAAATGCAAATTCGAGGTACGATACAAAATGTAATGTTTATGTCTCGAGCAACTCAAATATCTATCTCAAGATTTGAACTTGAATTTTTTATAATTCAACAGTGACGGGACGAAGTGCTTCCCAGGGACACATAAAGAGTTTATGTCAGATCCCAGAAACGTAACTACAATTTTGATAACACTTTATTGTAATGATATCCTTAAACTCTAACAATTCTTTTAACAAATAATAAAACTTGATCCGTTACATTTTACGATTCTTAAAATGTATAACAAAGTACTTATATCTATTAAACAAAAAAAAGCAACGTTGTAAAAGAAATTCACAAGAACGCAGCGAGTCTTATTCACGGAACATAAAAATGGCGTCATCCAATAATGATGGGGTGAATATGAATTCGTAATAATTGAATGAAATTATATTCAATTACGGTATATATATTTGTGCATCGTAACGAGGTTTCGATTGTCTAATAAAAGAAGCACTTTTTTATACGTGTCAAGTTAATTGATATTTATTAATGATTTCGTAACTAAATATGAATGAGTTTAGTTGTAAAAAAAGTTGTTCTCGTTGGTAACGATTAAGCGAAACCCTATTTCAAAAATATATATTTCTATAGCATCGAATTAATAAAAAGACCCATGAGATAGTGTAAAACATGGTTAAATGGAGAGAAAGTATTAAAGAAGAAGTTGATTCGAAATCATTGTTACCGCACGTTCCAAATACTCGACTTAATGTTGAATATGACACTTACATAACGTAATATCTTATATGAAGTTATATGAATTACAATATATATGTTACATACGAGTGTTCTGCGGTAGAAAGAGGAAAGTGAGTAGGTGGGTAGATGTTAGGGTAGGTAGATAGGTATAGGTACACACGATGCAGACTAGATTGTCGGTCTTGCCGATCGACAGACCCATTAAGACCAAAGAGAAATATGAAGAATCAATTTCAAGGACTGAGCCACCAAATGATATTACGGAATGTGCTGTCGTTAGTTAACTAACGTGTTAAATGAAAAAAAAAATTCTGTAAGAAACGAACCTACACCTCTGGAGTGCAAAACCAAACACTTTCCACGGTGTTACGAGACCACTTATAGAATAAGACGTAAATGTAATTTTCACTCATCAGCCTCTGTTTGTCAGTTTATTATTCAGTTAAATGTTTTCTTTTGCATTCAATCACTGTTTTATAATCTGACAATAAATCTGTCAATAAATAACGAAATACCACGTTACCGATAATTTTTTTATTAAAGAAAAATCGGCTTAATTTCGCGGATCGAGATATTTCGCTATTTTTGTTAACTCTTTGTTTCATAGATTGTTAATTTACTCATTGAATTAATATTCATTTTGGAAATTAATAGTGGCTGCATATTTTTTAAATTTTTTTTCCACTCTCAAATTTATTTACAAATAATAACTTTTTTATGTAATTGTATTTACCAATTCAATCAAAAGAAGTATGACAACTTCTTTTCAGAAACATTGCTGAAGTATTAATTGATATTCAGTTGACGCTACGAGACAACCGATCCGGAGCTGTGCTGATCGGGAAATCGTAGTGACGTCTATTATCATAATTAAATGCGCTCATTGAATAAAAGAATTATTTGAGAAATTGGAGTTCCTTTTATTTGTTGCACCTAATTTACCAATACAACCCAATGCTCTAGCATGGGATACCAATATAAATCCGATCCCAAACTCATTTCTTTAGTCGTTCCCAGGTAAATGACCTGGCGCTCAACCTCTTAAACTACGTTACCAGAGCCCGAGCGACCTGTGTCCGTCCGGGTGGACGCGCACCACATTACAATATATTTGATAATTAAAATTATGAATTATTGTATACTTCTAAGTAATAAACACATTCGTAGTACTACAGCAGTTGTACTTATGATTGACATAAATAAAATGCATAATTAATGTGTAATATTCATTAATTATACGAAATAGGAAATAATCTTGGCTTTAAGTGTAACGTAACATTCAACTTCTTCTATAAATATCACTAAAAAAATGATCTTCTAATTTTGCTAATAGGTCAAGAGGACTATGTAGCTTAATGGATACTTTGTTTCATGCATTATTATTGATACATTTTTTACATACATTATTTGTATATGTATTTATTGTAAATAGGAAATACATATAACAGGCAACATTTACCGCCATACAAGTAATTAATTTTTCACTATTGATTGAAATCAATATTAAAAATGTTTTAAATTTTCTACACTTTGATTGTATGGCAGAACACAAAGTAGTTGAATTAAACATTATAACGAGATGTTAAATTTACAATTAAAACTTCATATTAAATGCTTTCACAGCACGTAATCTACTATTTTCTGTTAAATTCGTTTGTATAAATTATTATTCTGAATATTATATATATTTGAAAATTTCAAATACACTGTCGAATCGGTAAAACTTACAAATACTAAGAATATAGAATTAAATGACTATTTTATTTTTTAAAAATAACTTACTTTTAAGTAATATTGATGTAATAATCGGTTTTGAAATGTCTCATCTTGTATCATGAGTTATAATCTTTTTCGCTTTGTATCAGAATTACAAAACTCCTAATCAGTTCTACGTTATTTAACTTGTTGCATATTCAAATGTTTTAAGTGAAAGGGATTCACTAAGTATTGGACGCGAGAGATTATATTTTTCCTCGTAAAGTTAATATCATCAAATTTTATGTTATGTTTAATCGTTTCACGTATTCGTACACATATGGCATTTTTTAATAGATTATTATTATTTGTCTATTCACAAAATAAAATAATAACATTAAACTTTTTTCCGATACAACATACTATGTTTATTAATTTCTTACTACAGTAGATAATTCTAAAATTTCTAATTAAAACGAAGTAACATTTTTATTTTTTTAAAAAATAATTTATGTATTCGACGACAGTAAGCTAATGGTTTATTTTCTGATCTAAGGAAATTTTTCAGTGTGCCTTATATATTCTTATATTGACAGGCAATAATAGATATTAGGTCTAATTTTATAAAGCCGCACATTCTGTCTAATGTAGAAGATTCTGAAAATTTAAAATGGAGAAATGATATTCACATGCGTATCTCAACCTATTTGGACTGATTTGATGAGCAAACTTCTTGTAATAAGAATTAGCTTAATAATTTTCCACTGTTAACTTTGAATCACATAATATCTTACAAGCTTAATAAAATAAAAAATAAAAAGTATTCGTAATATCAAGAAGATAATGTACCTTTTGAAACTATCGGTATAATCAGAATAATTCAATTTTTATTGCTTTCAAGAATGAAACCTTATTCGTCGATAAAAATTTCCCTGATATTTCAATAACCATTTGATTTTCTAAAAACAAGCACTCACATTAAGGATATTATGTTAAATACATCCAATATTGTATCGCAATTCTTCTGTTTTGTGCTTCCTAATAAACAAGGATGCGTCAAATATAAAACGAAATTGTTCACCCACTCTAATCATAGATTGAATTTAATTAAAGATGTCGCACGATTATGATGATCATCATGAATTCTTTGAAAAAACTTTTCAGCAATTTGAGCAAGAACTTACTTAAGATAGACGACGAGTCTGTTGAGAAATATTCTTTGTGTGTTACTTATTTTACACAAATTTCCACTCACGTGCTCACTCACACAATACCTTCAACAGAAACCCTAGCTTTTTATTCTGTATACACCTGCTTCGTAGCTTTTTCAACTCTGAATAAAATTTCCAAGATATTTATTAATATTTCAGGGTGCCCTTTTTTCATAATGAATCGCAAAAGGGATAAGTTCGTAAAAGTTATTGAGAGTAAAATTAACTTTACGAAATATCAGCTAAAATTCGTTGTATCATGAATCGAATGCTCTAAATGAATTGATTGAAATCTACATTCAAACACTGTTAATATCCTTTTAATATTCCTAAAGTATAAAATCACCCATTGTCGATCATTTCAGAATTATATGTTACTGATTTTATATTTAAACATATGATACTAGTTTTTAGTAATGTTGGCAGAAGTGGTCAATAGCAATAGTTTATCTACATCAAAGTGAAATATTTTTCTATTTTTCGTTTAATATTGACGTTCTTCTACTTTTTCTGGATCTTGCTTATTCAGAATTTCTTTATTTGGGTTATCAATGAAGCTGTCATATTCTGCCTATTATCATCAAATATATTCTCATTATATTTTTTATCAGCGCTAAAACAGTCGTCTTTTCGTTCTATTATATCTCAAAATTTATGATATTCTTCAGCTTCAGTTTGTTAATGTAGCACGATTTGTGACATCCGCTAGTAGTCACTAAAATTTTTTCAAAACATTTTATACTAGAGAAAATATTTTATAGTGGATAGAAGTTGGTCGTACAAAGTTTTATTCGCAAAAATCGCAGTTTTAATAGATTATTTCACTGGAAAAAATTTTGACGTGCGATAGAAGTTTACCGTACATCGCTTTGCATGAAAAATTATATTTTATGAGTCAAAATTATTTCATAAATGTACAACGCACCCGTGATTAGGAGTTTTTGTCATTTAAAAGTCTTTTTACTTGATTATATGTTTCGTAAACCGATTATATTAAGTTTCAACATCCATCATAATAATTTTTAATGAATTTCTTCATTATGACTGATTACAACTTTATGAATATTCATAAGATAAATATTGTTCTATTTTAACAATTCCATATAGCTTTAAAATTAAAGCTATAATTGTTTTTATACCAATATAAATACATAAAGTTCAGTTCAATTTATATTTCAATTGTCTATTGCATTTTTATTGTAGATAATAATTTCCCTAGTGAAAATGATCATATATTGACCATACATAAAACATATATTATCAATATAGTATTTCATAAATCATATATTGGCAATATATTGACAATATATTAACAATATATTCTTAATATATTGACCATATATGGTCCATATGTTAATCATCTATTGTCAATGTATGACAGATAATTTTTTTTAGCAATATATTGCTAATATATGTATTAAATTTTTGTCGTTTCATCAATATAGGGGCAATATATGGGAATCAGGAGACACGGCAGTGTCTCTGGCCAAGTACGGAGATCTTCTATTTATGAATTGCCGATACAATTCGCATATCTAATATCTAATAATTGCAATAAATTGTGAATATTTTTTAAATTCGGTTGAATAAGTGATTTAAATTGAAAATTTGCATACAGTGTTCTCAATTCTTATATAACAAATATTGTCAAAAATAATTTATAAAAATGTATCTTACAAGTGTGTTTCTACTCAGTTCGGTTGTTTGCTTATGTATTCACCAACTTGCATGACCTTTTTGATAATGTTATTGACTGGGACGGTTACAAATTCTGATGACAGTTTTACTGGAATGACATTTTGCAATCGATTCAATATATTTTTATGAAAGAAAAAATTCTTTTGACTAACTTTGAAAACCTCGATCACACAATAATTTTTTATATTGTCATCAACATCATTTTTTCCTTCAAAAAAGAATTGAATTTCGCCATAAAATTCACCTGTAAACCGAAGGTGGTGGAAAGATACAAAACGATTGCACCTTTTCTTATCATCGCTGTCATACAATTTGCTTGTGATCGGATCGTCGTTAACAATGTATCGCTAGAATATAGTACACGCAGTGCAGTTTTGTGAATTCAATATGGTTTTTTTTCCGACAGTTCGCGATCAAATTTGTTTGTCATTTCTTGCGTCTTTCCGGTTTTTTTTAATTAGACCTATCGAGTTCCATTTCAAGTGTTTTAAAAGCTTGCAAGATTTTCAAATTGTTAACCATTTTCTGCCCTTGTCCATTTGTCGAGTGAGTGATTTTTGATAAAAAGCCGTTATTACTTTCGTACATGAAAGCGGAGTTGGCCCACAAGGGTCCCCATCGCGACACTGTTAAAGGTAAGTGCAACAGATTATGAACATTATAAGTATAAACTCTTACATTGTACAATTCTGCAACATCGCGTACAAATGATTCTAGTAACTTTTCTGCCAATTTCAAGTCGTTTGGTGATATTTAATTTTATTAATAAAAGTTCACTCGCGCTAACCACAAGAAGCCAGTGTTGCAAATAACAGTCTTCATCAAATTTCTGGAGAATAAGTAAAGAATAAAATAGAAGCCACGAACGCAATTCAGTCGCTTTCCACTTGTCAAGGTTGGTAAGGCTTCTTCAATTTCTTTGAATAAAATTTAATGGCGGCTTGATTTTTGTTAAAAATTTGTCAACTTCCGTTATTTTCTCACCGATATACCAATCGCCTTATGAAAAAAACCATAGTTTTGAAAATTGGAGGACGATTCTTAATAATAAACAATGCATATACTCCGGAAAGACGAATGTACCGAGGTTTAACATCGGGATTTAACTGATAATCGATGTTTTCTTTACACCTCCTACGTGAACTGTGTGTTCTTTCTTTTCCGGGTGCTTCCTACTCTTTTCTGCTTCGTTGGCTTGGTGGATCATAATAGTGGAATCACTAAAAGGCACGCTTTTTCAGTTGTCTACAAAAATGAAATATTTCTTCGTTTCACCTTCACTCGATGTTCTTTCAGCTTCACAAATGTTGCACGCATTCACTCTCATGTGATGCTGATTATTCTGCAAATCAGCCCTCGCAGGTGTGTCTGCTACAGCAACTGGAGCAACTACTTGGGACCTAAATATTTGCAACGTCTTGAGATGAGTCCACGAAATTCCTTCATTTTCATAAATTCTGCACAATGAATTGACGAAAGGTTTTATAAAACTATTCATATTTGGTTTTTTAAAGCCGCATCAAATACCTAGTGTTATTGTATACTTGAGTCTGTGAGTAGGTAGTACATTGCAAATTGTTATTTGAATTGGCCAAAAATTAATAGTCGAACTCTTGATATTCAACTTGACTCCATCAGTGGACCACATCAAGATAATATCGTTTTGACCGTTCAATTTCAGCCTTATATTTTTGTATTCAGAACCATCTTGTATGTCTGAAATCAAATCAGACGTTCCTCATTTTTTTGAGCAGCGTCATTCTCGTCTATAGCGTCGGCCAAGTTTCTTTCCTCGAACAAATATTTGATCATATCATATAATGGGAACACATAAAAAATATCTGTGTCCGTTGATCCACATGGCTCACAAATTTCTGTGCTAAAATTTTTCTCCAAGAAGCACTCCGAACAATAATAATGACTTTTAGCATCAACGTTTGAAGAATAGTTTTCAAAATAATGGTAAAATTTGAACGGAGTTTTCGGTAAGTCTTTAAAGGGTGGTAAAATGCGATGCAGGTAGTTAAGGTTGTCATTCAGATCACTTTTGGTTCTTTTGTGTTTCATTTGTAATCGAAACAAATCAACCATAGCTTCTTTCGTTGAAATGCCTGCGTTTTCATACAATTCATCGTCACCATCCGAAAGAAAATCATCCTCACTATCATCGTCATCTGATATATGGTTTTCAATACTCGAAGTGGAAGAGTCGAGATTTATCTCATAAGCTTCTGCATCAGAATCAAAGTCCAGCTGTACAGAAAATAAGTTAATTATTATAATATAAATAAAGTCGAAAAAAAACTCTCTGAAAGCACACAGAATTCTTTTATTGAAATGAAAATAACTGATATTTGTTATATCCGTAAAAAAATTCATTTTTGGAAACTTCTGCATAAAAGTAGCATTGCAAAAACAGTAGCGCGCGTAGCACTCAGAAGTTACAGTGAGCACAACAACATAGCTTACTAGTTCGATGGTATACCAAAAAATTAATTTATGGAGAATATATATATTATCCACCACTAAACAAGTAAAATTTTCCCTTCAATATTTAAAGTAAAGTAATTAAAAATTCAAATTTAAAAATGAGAAAGTTTGTAAATTTGACTTTTTCTATCATTGAACGTACGTACGAATAAATAAGCATTGTAGCAAACATTTCTTTTAATCTACGTACGATAAGTGTTCTGTTCCTGTGCACAGATGAACATTCACTATGGTTGAGTTCATCAGTTTGGTCGTCTTTCACCACTGGCTTGGTTATATTAATATCGTCATCAAGAGGCAAAGATGATACTTCATTCAAAGTATCGTTTAAACTTGAATTCTGGTTTTTTCTCGTGAATCGGAAAAGTCGGCCTACTGCTTCTTCGGGGGTGGTAACGAGTTGATAGTGTATTTTTCGATCGAGTATTGAAAATAAAAAAACAATAAACTGAAACTTTTGCAAGTAAAAAAAATGTTAAAAAAAGTAAATTTTTTTATTAAAAGATATGAAATATTATTTTTAAGGAAATGCATACCTGGGAATTTGAATTTTTTAACAGTTTCGTCATCAGAACTACTGTGTTTTCTTTTTAAGTCTTTGAAGTTTTTACTTTGTAAGTTATGTTTGTTTTTGGAGTTTACTTTGAGACGTGATGAGAAACTTTTAACGTCTTTGATTTTTGCAAACTTTTCAACTTAAAAAAATACATCTTATCTTATAATTTTTAATAAATTAAATTTGTTTATTTGTATAGGAAGTGAATGTTTTTTTATAACGATAAAAGTATGTGTTAGACAATTTTACATTTAGTCTGAAAATTTTTATTAGAGCAAGAAATATCAAAACTATATACTTACTAATTGAAATCGAATTTTCAGCTTCTGCACT
>JABFQD010002048.1:0-16288 GCA_022817045.1 Psix sp. ZL-2020 | reverse complement strand
ATAAATTTTGTAGGTACCAAAAACAAAACTTGTTAAGATACTTCTTTACTTATTTAGAGAGGTTAGTATTACATAAAAGCGCTTACGGTTTTCATATCCAGTTATCATTATTATATATACTTAACAAAATTATAAGCAATTTCGAAAGATTACATTAGCTCACTATTTATCTAATTTCATAACTTTAATCATTTTATTTTTTAATAATTCAACTTTGTAAAACATCCATACAAAACCATCGTTAAAAAACTCACGTAAATGTTTTAAATGTTGTACTTTACTTTTTGCATATTTCACTATATTTTCATTGCAATAAAATTATTCATAAAAAATCGTTTTGAAATTTTGTTTGATACTAATGTAATGATTGTACTTTAAAAAAGTTGAAAAAAATTTGTGTAATAATACAGTCTGTTCGCATGAAATATTTAAAAGTGGCTTTGATACCACGTTACAGTCAAGTCATATTTCTTTATACAAGAAATTGTCTATTTACGAACAAACATAATTTATTCAAAAAATGCATGTACCAACAAGTGTTCTATTTTGATTTGTTTTGCATTATTTTTGCAATCATTTTCAAGTGATTCCAAATTATAAAGCATATTTTTAAGTTAAGTAAACGTTAAAAAGAATTCAAAAATGCATCACTTCTTTTTAGTGTCCTAAAAGTAAAGTCATTCTCTAGCGTGTCTGATGGAGTTTCTTTTTTAATCAAAAATTTACCCCATCCTTTATATCAAAAGGAAAAATGCATCAGCAACATTTCCGTCCATCTGTGAGCAAAACTTTTCATCAACTAAAAAAGAAAGCAGTCTCATTCGACGAGACTCTGTTGCGGTGATATTCGCAAATAGGTGGTGCTGTGTGCGTGAGGGTGAGGGTGCTCGAAAAAGCATCGCATCGAAAGAAGATCAGGAAAATCGAAAATAGAGAGCGGTGACAAAAAAACAGCCTATGGAAAGAAAGATTTGGATCAAAAGAGCGATGGACGAAAACGGATGCAGAGTGGTAGACAGGGTGAGCGCAAGCGATGGGGCGACACGTAGAAGTGAAGAGGAGTTAGGAAGAAGGGATGCGGTGCGGAGGGTGATATAAAAGGATACGTGGAAAGGAGGGGGGAAGGGTTGGCCGAAGGATGTTATTGACATGACGGCCATCTTGGGCACCCCTGGGTAGGTGCGTCCTTGTCCTCGTCGTGTGACACTCGACGAGCCTAACCTAACCTGTAACACACAGCCACCCTAGCCGCCCTTTTCGTGCGACCCCGGCACCGAGCTGCGAGGGTCCCGGGGGTTGCTTGTCGCCATGGCGACTAACGCTTGCCCAACCCCTCATCCAAACACGAAATCGTGTCTGTGGCCTATGTGCTGGCTGCTTCACAGGCTTCTTGTGTTCGTGTAGACACACACAAACGAGCATACATATTTGCATATGTACTGCTTACGTGTGCATTTTTACGCAAATAGAGAGACGAGGAAGAAGTCAAAGAGAACGACTTGGAAGTCATTATCGCAGGGCTCGACCCAAGACGGGACTTGATTGGAAACGGGGAGAGAAAAAAAAGACTACGGGGTTTATTAGCCGGATGGAGAGCACGTTTCATTACGGGATATAGCGCGGAAGATTGCATGTTTTTTGGGAGCAAATTGTTGTTCGGGGCTACAATAGGTGGGCTGGCGCTGGGGCTGGATGGTGCTCCCGGCGCACACAAGTATCGGCTTGATTTGTGCACAATCAACAAAGAACACCCCGAATCTTACTTAAACAATCTTTTTCTTTCATCAACATTTTCCTTTCGACCTTTTTTTCTACGCAACAGTCTGTATGGTTTTTTAAATGAAAAGAAGAAAGCTAATTAGTTTCCTGGGATACATATGGAAACGAACAATTATTAATCGAATCAGAGAAAAACCGCGAATACTATGCTTCTTAATCAAGGCATACATGTTTCATCTGCATTTGGTGTTTGTTAATTACAAATGAACGATATTGTATTGTTATGAGATTTGAAAAACCACACAGAATTATAACATTGCAAACTATCACTCAGATTAATTTGAATTATTATTGTTAATATTCATCAATATTTCAATCATTTTGAATTGTAGAGAAATATACAAGATATAAATAATCAGTATTCTATTCTATCCTATCGAAAAAAATATTATAATAATCCTTTTAATACAAATTGTTATTTTCATTCATAATATTTAACCAAATTATTTTAATAAACTTTTAACATTATATACAAAACAAAATATAAAATTGACATTATTGTTCAATTTACTAATATATAAACTTTGTATTTTCGATAAAAAATTGCTACATTAAAACTTTATAATGTATTATTTATGACTTAAAATAATACATTTTGTATCAAGCAAAGTAAAAATAAAAATCGTTAACCACATGCAACTGATAGTAATCGCATGTGGTTGACAATTTGTGTTTACCTCATATAAAAATAATCATATTTTTTAATATAAGACACTGATTTTTCAACTGATTTTTTTATTTTATGTTATAGATATTTTCCACAAAAAATAAAAATTTGAATGTACATCATCATAAGATGAAAGGGAGCAATTCCACTGTTATATGCGAGATATAAACATTTGTTTTTCTTTTTTGTTTTCCCTAAAACTTCAATCTATATTTTGAAGATCTTCTCTTACGATTTTAGTCATTAAATATATTTTTGTGAAAATTCAATCGATTGTTAATTTACTTGTCAATAATACATGTGAAAAGTCAAGCTTAAATAAAAAGTGAATAATTTCAACATTTTCATAATAATAATACGTTGTATTATAAAAGATTTCAAACTACTTTTTTTACAAAATGTGTAATAACATATTTTTTTATTACGAAACTTTTTTTCTCCTAAAGAAGATTACATTTTATTTCAAAAAACTAAAGCTTGAACATTCTAAAATTCAAAAATAATGCCTCATTTTGTTCATAATATGCAACAAAATGAAATGTGCTCCAATCACATTTATTTTGTACAAATATCTCAATGAACTAATAAATGAGTGATTTTAGCAAACATTCATATGATTATAATGTTCATTTTCAAATAAAGCCAATTTAAAAATATTTGCTGCTGAATCATTCTAAATCTGATTGAAACTTTGTATATTGCGCTCATAATCAAACATACTTTTATATAACAAAACTTACACACTTGATATAATCCAAATTCGAAAATAATATAAAATATGTTTTGTATCCACATTTTGAATTGTATTTTTTGTATAAGACTGATGTTTATACAATGATAAAAATCTAACTTCCAAATCTCATTGATTCAAACATTAAAATAAATTAAGTACTGCGATCGAATAAAGCCATTCCAATTTGTAATGACAAGTTCAAGTCAAAGTGCAAGGAGGGTAAAAAGGGAACAGTTTAATTAGCATTAAACGACATCATTATACTAGGCAGTCAATTATATTATATTTATTCTCGAAACATACGTCAGAGATCATTCGTGTGTGTATTCGTGTTAAACTTCGAAGATAAATATTAAGTAGTTCTACAACTCAAACGTTACTCTGAAGCTAAATATTTATACGAATACGTGTAATGCCCACTTAAACTTGGTTGCATTTATTTTTTCAGTTAATTGACGTTAATGTACTTTTAATGTGTTACTAAATATTTAACTTTTGCTGAGCAGGCTGGTATTATTACACTGATTCGAAGAAAGTGGCACTCCGTTAAATTCACACCGTCAGTGTTAAAACATTCGTCAAAAGTCATTTTTCTGAGACATTTGTTTAAAACAAAGCACCATTGCAGTCAAACTGAGTCTTGATAAAAAGTTAAGAGAAATGTGCGATATTGGTACGAGAATTCTAAAGAAAACACAATCGACCTGTATTATGGCAAGAGAGTTAATTGTATTTTGCTCTTCGAAAAAATCACAAAGTCACTCCACTTAATGGACTTGCACAAATTGTAAGCAGAAAAAAATGCTTTAAATTGGACATAACATGATTGGGCCATCGATTTCCAATATCATTTATTACAGTTGACTCTGAAAATAAACTTGCTAATTAGTAGAATTAGCTACTTTATAATGGACATTATCAATGAAATGATTTTATTTACAATACAAAAGTTGGTATACTTTTAAAATGAAATGTATATTCGTAGCATTTCATTTCATCAAACAATGACAGTTCACCTAGGATTTGATAGAAAAAATTCGACGTAGTTTAAGTACTGTAAGAAACAAGAACAATAAAAGAGAAAAAACTGAATTGTTAAAAATACACTTCAAATGACGTAAATTAGTACACGAAGGAAAATGAGACAAAATCAGTATTTTCTTTATATAGTGTGGATATATTTAATCCGAATTGATAACATCATTTTTGCTTAAGAATCTTTGGCAAAATGAGAAAACTCATTATTTTTTAAACATCTAACTTTTCTGTACGAATGTTCTACACATCAAAACTGAACTGAAAAAACTATTTTC
Source organism: Psix sp. ZL-2020 (assembly GCA_022817045.1). Taxonomy (NCBI): domain Eukaryota; kingdom Metazoa; phylum Arthropoda; class Insecta; order Hymenoptera; family Scelionidae; genus Psix; species Psix sp. ZL-2020. Next base: position 11,796 of record JABFQD010002048.1, on the reverse strand, counting down.
GAAGCAGGACAACAGTTCACTAAAAAAATCGACAAAATTTATCATGCATATTTTTGAAAAACATTTCTAAAACAAAATTCAAAAAAATAAATCTGACTAAAAATTGTCTATCTTAATTCTTAATTAAAATGTTCATCTGAAAATCAATTATTTATTTTTTTACCCCTTCGTTACAAAAACGTAAAATAAAGCATCAGAAACAGTGAGTACGGAATCCAAAAAATTGTAAAAATAAATTAACACGGTTCAAATTCTACACAACTACTACATCACATAAATAGTTTATACATAAAATAATTTTTGAAAGAAAAGTATTTCTTTTTGTATACGAGGTAATAAGTTGCAGAACCTCCACAAGATTGCTCCGTTTAAGTTATACGAAACGAGTTGCATTCGGCCAGTCAAATTCGATTAGATAAACTCTGGTAAGCTAAAAATATTCGAAGCTAATAAATAGGATTATTTTCTTATCAGAATTTTACCTGCAAACTTGATGTAAAGAGGCCCGTTGGTTACACCAAAAACTATGTTGCTCAGTTAACTTTTGCAAGACGCGAAGTCAAGCACGATTGATTCCCTTAATCGAGGGTATCGTTTATTAATCGAACTAAATAGTTAGTTGATTATAATAATTATTCGCTGTTCGGATAGTTCGATAATTTGTATCCTAGTTGGATAGTTGATTAGACCCTTTAATCTTACAATGAAAATTAATATGCGTCTCATTCATCGGACGGAATTCAATTACGGATCTTTATAGATCCGTTATTTATACCCTCGAATGTTCTAGAAAGCCTCATAACATTGATTATCTCGCACAATCTAACCGGATAATTAATCGAATTAACAAGTAATTACATCCACGGAATACCAAAATCACTTTCGATCCCTGTAAGTTTTAGATTCATGACAGAGTGAATTTCGAAAATGTGATCTTCTAAAGAAATGAGTCATCAATGTTGCAACTGATAATATTTTTGCACAAATAATGACAAACGTGTATGTAAAAACACTTCTCAATTGTACAGAAATAAACTTCAATTTTTCCTGTCAGTCCCATTACACTACAATATTTTATGTCTAAAGTTTAAACTGAAGAATTAACTTTAAATCATAATTCTTTTTTCAAATGATCAATAGTATTAAAAAAAAACACTGATAATAGCAAATTACAAACTTGAGAATAAGTAAGATTCATAAAAAAGCATTATAATTCATTTCGGTATATCACAGCCGACATTTTAATATATACTGTTTATAAAGACTTTACAAAATGTATGGAAATTTGTTAGCCGAAATTTACATAGCGCTGAGTTTGCGTCCGACAACATTTTGCCAAATTTCTACTTGAGCGTGATCTCAACTTTTCCGTATAAAACAAGATAAACGAGATTTCTCAATGAATTCTATTAATTAATGTAATATTAAGTGATTTCACAATGTTATTGTAATTCGCGTAGATACGCTTAATATAACAATAATGACAGATAATCATTTGCATATTTTAATTTCGAAAATTAGTGCAGATTCAAAGTTATGACTAATATATTAGAGCACTTTACTTGGAATTGTTCAAATTACAGAAAATTGCAGAATTCAAAAAGCATTTATCACAACTATGTGAATAAAAAAGGCCGTGAGATACAATTCGATTAATTAATATGAAAAGATTTATTTTGATATTAATATTTCAAGAAATACAAATGCTATTGATTTTATACTTATACCCATTTTCTGATTAAAATTACATCCAGGCAGTTATTTTATTTCTTACTTTTTCAAAGATCTCTCTTATTCCGGGAATTGTTTGTTTCGTAATAAATTCGGACTCAACATTAAAGCACAACTATTCCTAATTTAGATCGGATACCCGATAACTTAAACATTTCATGTCCAATTTCAGATCACGAGTATTGATAAAGAGGAGTTAAAGAATAATAAAGATGTTGGCACCAAGAAGTTGGTTTTCTCATGATTTAAAAATCTGATAATTCTGACAGTACGAAATTGTTAGCAAAATTTTTATGAGCACAAAAATTCATCATTTTTTTCACCAATATGGTGATACAACTTTGATGATACAAAATTTGAATTATTCAGCTGAAATTTGACAAATAAATAAGCATTACAATTCCAATATTTGCTTTATCAGTTCAACAACTATCTTATTGTCATTTTTGCAATTGATTATCTCAAGCAATTTTAATTGCCATTTCATGAAATCAAAAAAGTTGTCCAAAAAGTCTGAATCTGTGTAACAAATGTTATTGAAAAAACTACAATAATGACAATCAATTTTATGTTCTAGACATGTAAGATTAATGAATTTCATTTTCAAACATTTCTTCATTCAATTCCCTTCGGAGTATTGTCCAAATCAGGAGCTATTAAACCGTGAAGCTTAACTCTCGGAGCTGCAATAATACACAATTATGACAAAACGTTTAATTATATGAGGAACAAATGCAGGAGGTATCAGAAAGCCCATGTCGAGGGGGATTGTAACAAGGTACGAAGATTAAAAGCAAATTTGTCTAAATTATAAGTGTCAGCGGCAAATCTAGTATGATGCTGGGTAGAATCCAGTGGTGCTGTGACAAGCCCCAATAGCCTTTGCAAATATGGACTGCAAGTGCGAATGCCGTTATTACACGCGGGAAATTATGTTGGTGCATATACATACACTTGTACTCTGCACCCGATGTATAATCAAGTACCAGTAAATACTCGACGGTCCAATGATTTGAATTATGATTTTAATCGTAATCGAAATTAGATCCTAGGGTTTAGTAAAGTGCGCATAATTCTATTAATCTGATCGAATAAAATTGCGAATAACTGGAAGATTTGTTCAGTTTTATAATTCAAAATTCATTGGATGACAGCATAACGTTACAGCGAGCATAATTGTTTATGGTACACGATAATCCGTCAGACGGGACGCTGGTAATCGAAGACCAAAAATCGATACTTGCTCAGTTCTAATTTGCCAAATGTCAAAGATAGTGATCGGCTCATCGGTAAAATTGATTCCACCACGTTTCAGGTGAATGCAAATGCAAGCGAAGGTAAACACTTATTATGATCACAACGTTGCAGCATCTTTTGACTTCTTTAGTTCGTAACTCGGTCTAGTTTATATTCTTGTCACAGCTCGCGAACTTTGCCAAGTACGAATGAAAATATCTGGAAACATCGGAAAACAACTTCTTACGAACGCATGTACGAAGCAAATCACCGAACATCTAAAGTTGGAATACGGATTTCAAGATGGTCATTAAAAAATGCTACGTCACAAGGGTTCAACGAATAAAAAGATCAAGAGCTGGGTATCGAATTGGACTTTTATTATTGAACAATTCTGTTTTGAAGACAGAAAAGAAAAAAAATTTTGACATGCGCTGTATGGACGAAAATGGGCTCGGCTCGAATCGAAATCCAGCAATTAAAAAAAAAGGAAAAGATTTGCAGTTTGGTTTATAAATATCGTCACGAGCCCATCTTTACAATCAATAGTTTTAGGGTTTTGATTCCATCGAAATGAGTCTGTTTCACGCCACCAAAAGTAACGACATCAGCAGATCGTCCATAAAAACAAAATACCATGAAAGACAAATTCATTCGGTTTTCCCAGGCTGGCCTGAAAATCAATACAACAGAAAGTCGCAGTTTAACAATCGATACAACATTTTTTTATTCATTTTGACTTGATTCACGCGAGGTCGAAGTCTTGTTCGGCCACGCAGTGTCGAAAGTTGCTTGCAAAAAATCCATTCCGATTGATCGATCATCGACGCGCTTCAACAACGCTAATAGATAGCAAACATCATTGCGACACAGCGCAGGCGCGTGTACATAATAAAAATATGTTCGAGAAAACGGACAGGCCAAAAGCGGGCTTCGCGTTCGAAAACGCGACGCGGCGTTCGACGTTCACATAATATTGTTCACATAAAAAAAAAGGAAAAAAAATTGCATTTAGATTTGTTCTCAAAAATGTATACTTTTTATGAAAAGATCTGATTCATTTTCCCATTATCTTAGTTCACGAGTTTTACTTATGTTTCATTTTTTTTTACTTTTTTATTTTTTTTTATTTTTTTGTTTCGGCCGACTGAAGAGGCAATACCGTATCCAATCGGAGTGAGTCATACGACTTTTAACCCAGTGTCAAAGGGCACAGCCGATTTTGATCACAAGCCACTACTTTTCGTACGCCTCACCAGCCCTACCGGCGATCCGAGAAAGAAACCCTAAGGTCGAAAGACCTAAAGGTTACTTACTTGGGTCGAAAAGAAGCCTCAGCAGATGACCTAGAGGCCGTGTTGCTCTCACGGATGTAAATCCTTGCTAACCGAGATTCCTGGCAAGAAGCACAGGGAAGATGTTCGCCTTCACATCCAAACTGATCGATGCGACTAGTCTGGATGATGTTCGGACTCGAAAGTTTTGATTTCCCAAAGCCAAAGATAGTTCGTTGGTAGGTACTATGCTTTGTGAAAATGTTTCGCACGATGCCGTTGGAATTTCATTGGGGTAAAATTTAACACATGTTGACGGGAAGAAAAAAATATCAACAAAAATGTTGAGTGGAAATCAAATGACAAGAATCGATCGTTCTTTGATACAAAAAGGTTGTTCGGCCGCGGGGAACAATTCATTGGCACCGGCATCGTGCACTTTAAAAACAAAGAATCGTTCGGACTAAAAAGTAACAAAGAAATCGGACGATAAGAGAGAAAGAGAGAGAGAAAAAGATTTCCCAACAAAAGTGATAAAGTCGGCCGAACGAATGTCGAAAGGAAAGTAAGAGAAAAGAAAATTGGGCAGAATGGTCGAAAAAAAAATATAAAAAAAAGGAAGTTAGACAATGGACGCGCGTTGTTGGCGCGTGGTTTGCGCGACCCGAAGTGCGTTTGACGTATGCGAGTCGCCGCGCCTGGACAGCTCGTGCCCGAGGATTCATTGAGCACAGAATTCAGGCATTTTTTTGTGGCATTTTTGTTTTTCAATTTTCACACGACACGAGGCCGGGCGCGCCGCTGCGGTCGCACGCATGAATATATATACATATACACATTATAAATGCACGTGCGCGATCGGTCGCATCGTACTCGTCGGCGACTCGCGGGAAAAAAGTCGTTGTTACACGAGAGGATATATATATTCATATATATACACACAATACAAATACGCGTGCGTGCAAACGCACTCGGTGATGGCGATTGACATTGCTTCGCTTATTTGTCCCTACATTAACCGCTTATTGATGTTTACGAATTTCCTTTCATAAGTCTAGGTCAGTTGACTGGCCGCTCCACTCCTCACGGACCATCTCTCTTGCGCTTTTGGAATACACGTTTATAATATATTCATACAATATACTTGAGTCTCAAACTTCTGGTATAATAATACAATTGCTTGGGTTACGCTCGCGAGGCGCTTTTTGAGACGGCAGCCCGTGAAGAGTGTCGCATCATCGTCGCGCGCTCAATCGCCAGCCAATAGTTTATAAAAATAATTGTATAAAACTAGTCAATTTCACAACATCTGACGTTCAATCACATTAGCGTAAAAAATCTCTACTCGCATATATATAATATATTATTATTATTTCTTTAAATAAGAACAAAATTTGATACTGTTTAAAACAATCGTTTTTCAATGACAAAAGAAAATTTTTTACGAGAATATATCTTCTTGTACCATATGCATCGAAAATGAGATAATCATGTTTTGTTTCCCTTGTAATATATATATATATAAATAAAAGGCGAACGTTAATTCGATGAAGGAGAGAGTAATAATTAATAATACCGGTGAGCGAACGACGAAGTAAAAACAATTCAAGTTTGAAAGTTATTACCAGGAGTGATTTGAAATTCAGAGTTGCATGACAGTGTTGGACATTCAAGGGCCGAGCCAGCATCGATCGAATTATCACAAAGCTCTTGATCATTTTCATAGGACGTGGGATCGCGACCAGAGGGCAAAACGGAGAGGGTAGAAATAGGGATGGGATTGGGAGGAGGCGCAGTAAAGAGGGGAGGGGGAGGCAGTAGATCACGCTCTTAAAAAGAATTTGGACTATCCGCTTTGCTCGACTGCCGCGCCGATATTGGCTCAGCCCCGGCTCGTTCGATATATGTACAGTTGATTATCTATATACAAAGCATGACTCGCGCTGGCGCGAGCTCGCGGATACTCGCAAGCCGCGTTCGGTGCTCTTGGTTTGTTTTTTTCCCTTTTTATATTTACAAGTAAGTCGGACCCGTGGCTTTGCTTAATACGATGATACATGTTTATCCTTGGATGAAGAGTTCCGTTGTGCTGTCGCTCCGCTTTCGAAAAAAGAAGGAAAAGAATAGAAAAGACTCATTTTTTGCCTTTTTCCATTTCCTTTTTTGTTTTTTGTCTCTCTTTATACACTGCCGTCACAAACACACTCGACAATTTTTGCGGAATTAAGTAACGCTGGTTGTTTGCTCCGTTTCTGTTGTGTTTGCCTCTCGCTCGCGCTCAGTTTGTCTGTGTGCAATCATAGACTGCTGTTGTTGAATAAGAATAATAATTTAACCACGAGTTTGTTCTTTAGGGCACAGGTCGAATTGTATAGCGACTTTTGAGCGATTGTTCGAGACTTGAGTTTCGCGGAGCTACTTTGACACGTTACCCTCTTCCAAATTGTTGCTACTGTCATCCGGCCTCGCAACATATAGGCTCGGATCTATCACTTTCGGAATCGGCTTGATTTCCGTACCGAGCTCCTGCTCGATGCGATGCAAGTTGAAGCGATCCTCGTATGTGATTAGGTTTATCGCAATACCAAGGTGCCCAAATCTGCCTGAGCGACCGATGCGGTGCAAATACGTTTCCGCCATTTTTGGGAAGTCAAAATTTATCACCACGTTCACTGCTTGCACATCGATACCTCGAGTAAACAAGTCACTGCATACCTGTAAGGAATTACATTTCAATATTTACAACAATACACTTGTCATTAATGTTACATCAATATTGTAACTGTTCTTTAAAATATCTCTTTGTTAGTTAATCAAAATAAATTTTACTCGAACATTGATTTATTGATTTATTAAGTTAATTTAATGAATTTCAAAGGTACATGGATAAGTTTGAGAACCTAATTAAATTAATAATTAACCATAATTTTACATACCAAGTTTCTGCAGAGTCCAGCACGGAAATCATGGAAAACGCGATTTCGATGTAGCTGGGCCATTTTCGCGTGGATGTAGTAACAACAATATCCTAGATCAGTTATTTTTTTAGCCAAAAGCTCCACGCGTTGCGTTGTATTGCAGAAAATTATGCTTTGATTTATTTGTAACTGAAACGTAAAATAAATTAGTAATATTACGACAAAAATGAATATACAAATTCAATAAGGATTGCTGATATTATTGAAACTAGTTGATGAAACGTTATTAATCAAATAAACATTTGCATGATAAAACATCTTGAATATATGATTCGTGCATTCACAACTAATAAACAACTTTTTTTAACAACTATCAAAATGCGTATTTTTAATTATCTTTCTTGTATATGTAAAGAAAACTGATGTTTCAAATAAATTATCACTAATTTATAGCTTTTCAATCAAATTTAATAACATTAAATTATTGTTTAATAAATAAATTTGTAAATTGCTGAATTGCATTACCTTCGAGAATAATGTGTTAAGGCAGTGGACTTTCTGACGTTCCTGTACAAAAGCATAGTATTGTGTCACACCTTTGAGTGTCAGCTCTTCCATCAAATTAATTTCGTATGGATCTCGCAAGTGCTTTTCCATAAACTGTTTTACCGTCAGGGGGAACGTTGCTGAATACAGCAAAATCTGACGTTCAGCTGGCAATCTAAAAAAGATAAAATATTTAGAATGTCATATCTACAGCTTTAAATTATATAAATTTCTGTAAATCATATAATACCTGGAAATAACATGATCCAACATCCCTTTGAAATCTTGCGACAAAAGCTTGTCGGCTTCATCTAGAATAAGTATTTTGCAATGATCCATCACTGCGACTTTCTTATCCATGAGATCAAGGATTCTTCCTGGTGTCGCGATTATAACTTGTACTGAAATGATAGAGATTAGTTATTTATGTGTTACTTGTATCTCATTTGCATCGCAATTATCAAAGTAGTCATAAATGACTTGATTAACCCAGATTTCGTTCTTGTTTTATAAATATGCGAATTATTATTGTGATCACAAATTAAATGCACTTAATTGTTTCAGGTTTTTAGATAAGAAAGTTTGTTGTCCAAGAGGTCAATGACTCGAAATCAGGGCTCGATTATTGTGAATTAATTGTTGGACAAATAAAAACAAACCTCTCTGGTAAATCCTCATGATATCGTCACGTAAGTGAGTACCACCAGTGGTAACCATCACTTTGATATCCATGTGTTTCGCTAATTCGATCAGAATTTGCGACGTTTGCAATGCCAACTCTCTGGTAGGCACAATTATTAACGCTTGAATATTTTCATTTTTCGCATCGACCTAAAACAAATCATTGAATTAAATTAAACTGCTTTTTATTTGAACAATAAAATTGATTTTAAGTTTCACTTGACAATAAAGATATTTTTTAAAAACAGAATATGCTTTACTGGGTTCAATTAATTAAATGAATATATAATGAATTAATATTTATAGTGGGAAAACTGAATTATACCTGTTCTAAAACTGGTATGGAGTAAGCTCCAGTTTTGCCTGTACCGTTCTTGGCTCGAGCCAATATGTCTTTGCCGGTAAGAGCAATGGGTATACTGGCCTCCTGAATCGGAGATGGCTTTTCCCAACCTTTCTCAAAAATTCCCATTAAAAGCTCTCGCTTGAGACAAAATTCTTCGAATTCATTTCCTCGAGTGTCCGTAACATCCTAAATACAATAAATAATAATTTGTACATTTTTTGTAGAAATATCAATTGTAAATTGTACATTTTCAACCTTAAATTTCAATTTTGTTTTTAAATCAATTTTCTTATATGAAAATATGTTCCATCTGTTTGATTGCATACCGAATATAAAATCTTAAATCATACATGCAATAGATGATGACGTCATAATCCATGATCTCAGATTTGTTATTAAATATGTCTTTTTGCAAACTTTAAATATTGTTGAAAATATGTGAGTATAAATTTGAATTTGAAACTTATATCAGTGCATGGTTTGATTTCAGAATTTAAGATGCTTCAAAAACGGTTTCATACTTACACTGGTTTTGACTCTTTTGTCTTTAGGAGGTATCTTCAGCTTACTTTTCCAACCCCCATCATCCATTTTTTCCAGATCTGTCTTTGGACCCAGTCCAGAATTCAACATGTGATTTGTATTTAATTGCGTCTCGGTCATCATTTTGAAAATGGCGAATCTTTAGATCCTGATAAAACAAAAATACTCAATTTATGTTAACTTTATGATATATTTAAAATTTTGAAGAAAAGATAAGAAAAGAAAATTCACGATTAAGAAAGCTCATTGTAAACGATGTAAAAAGTAGATTTTACCTTAAAATTCTTCAATTTTGAAGAATGATTAAAAGTTAACTATGTACAATATTATTTACAAAATAAAACGCATAAATAAAAACGAATGAAAAAATCAAAGCTTTTTTAGAAAAACACGTAATAAGAAATTATTACAAAGCACGTGGTTCACTGTTATAATATTCCGTAGATTAGAAAAACACGTCTGTTCCTTTCGAAGTATAACAGAATACTATGCATTTATTCGAAAAATGGTCGGTGAATTGAGATAACGTTAATTTGAAAATATTAAAGGTCATTTGGCATCACAGGTAGCAACAACTTCTTTTGTTTTAAGTATACAAACACAATTCAATCGAAACCTTCATTCAAAACTACGAAATGATAATCAAAAATAATGCTTCAAACGAAAATAAAAGATACAACATTGAAATTGAAATTCCATGCTTACATAAAAATAATCGAAAAACACAAATATAAATTTAAAAGAAATATATTTTTCATCTAATAACTTATTACTCAACGCTAACGATTTTATTCAATAATTAAAAATTTACATCAATATTGTTTTTAGTGTTTGGTAATTAAGTTAACAAAGATAATTTTATAATTGCATTTAATTAAATTAAGTACAATTTATTTAGTTTCAGATTCATATCTGTTCAAGTCGACCAACTATCATAACTTGATATAAACAATCAAAATTAAAAATGAAAATGTATTGATATTATAAATAATAATCTATGCTAGAAATTCAAATTTTAAAGTCAAGTAAAAAAATGATTCCGACATATTATTCCATTGGAACTTAAAACCAAATTCAATAACCGTTGCATCTTGGAACAAAAAAATTGCGAGGCTAAAACCAAGCTGGCGAAGCAGATGCAAACTTTTCAGCGTCATTGAACCAACACCTTTTCAAAAGGCCAACCATTCAACCTTGAATTTCCCCAAAAATATCCCCAACTCTCAATTTTGCTTGAAAGAGTAATAAAATAAAAAAAATATAACTAAAAAGAAGACAGATAATTAAAATATAGAATCAAGGAGACAAACATTAGAAGACATTTTAAGAAAAAACCGTTAATTGGAAATAAAAAGTGTCATTATAACATAAGTATTTTGGAAAAAGATGCTAAACGTTGTAACGAAGCGAAAACATTGCAAGCGCAACTTAACCTCGCGAGGAGGGGAGGGAGAGGGGTGAAAATGATGAAGATAGGGAGTCAAATAAAACAACGAAATAAGGACGCCGCTTGGCCTGGTCGAGGGCCAAACTTACTACAATGAATGAAATTGCTAGACGTCTCTCACCTGGTTGAGGATGGCTCCCGATGCTTACGGCGCCGAGCGCCCGAACAGTAAACGGCAACGGCAAAATGGCCGTCAAGCCCGACGTCAAGCCCGAATTGATAGTCGTGCGCCTCGTATAACCGCGAAGATTCCGTCTTTCGACTCACGTATGCTGGGCTCACTTGTGGCCAGCCAACTTGCGGCTTAACTTCGCAACACTAGTGTCTCTGCGTGCGTCCAATAACGCACCAATGGTTCGATCGTTTGACTTCTATTCTCGCCTTGGAGACATGCGATTTGTGTCGTATATTCGTAAGAAGAATCAACTCGAAACGTACGACCGGTACACTGAACAGTCAAGCACGAAATAGGTGGCAGAGATAGTGGGCACACTCAATCATCATTGTTGCATGCTTGTCGCAGGAAGAGGGGCGCTAACATGAAAGCAGAAGCGCTTATTGGTTAATTTTCAGTCGCGCCCTTTCTATTAATTTGAAATAATTGTTCAGATTTATTTATTTACATTGTATTTGGAAATTGTATCTTTTCTCATAAGTATGTGTATATGAGTATGACATAAGCGATTCGTTTCTTTTGTTTAATTTAAATGAAAATATTAAATCATGCAAGAAACACTTTTTTGTTTTTTACTTTATTTATAATAAAATAAAATGAGCCGTATATTATACGACACTTCTCATTCTTAAAAACCTTGAAAATAATGTTTAAATGAATTACATTTTACTATATACACATTTAGTTTTGATTGAAATATAAATGTCAATTAAGACTAAATTACTCATGTAAATCAAAAGGACCTTATAATAAAAAAAATTTCCTTTTGAATTTTCCAGAAATTTTTATAATTAACGAAGATTATGTTTAATAATTGATATATCTATATATTTTAAATATAAAATCATTTTTTCATAAAATGTATTTTTAACTTTTTAAGGAATATATAAATTTAGTTC
>JABFQD010002047.1:0-16288 GCA_022817045.1 Psix sp. ZL-2020 | reverse complement strand
ATGTACAAAGTTATAGTTTACAATTTTTCCAGGAATAACGTTATTTCATATTCTTATATTTATAAGTAAACATAAAACTACAACAAAGTCAATGACAAATACCTGTCTTCAGTTAAAGTAAACAACACGAACATTTGTTTACTAAACACAGATTAAACTATCTTTCTTGAAGTTTATAAGTATTTCATTGGGTTTAAAACGATAAAACGTTGATAAAGCTGCATAACAATAAAAAATCATAATTTTTATTTTTCATCAATCAGACCTTTAACAAAAATTATATTTAGTGTTTATCATTTAAAAATATAATTATAATTAATACATAATTTGATGTACATCAATAAATCTAAATATTAAGCAAAATTTTGGTTTTCAGATAAAACAAATAATAAGAAAAAGAACTGACTTGTTAACTTTTATACCACATTAAATTTCTTTCAACTCTTTACTCAGACTATGAAACGAGTCACCTATTTTGATGAAAACAAATTTTCACGTGATGAACCATAACTTAAATGTACGACTATAATCGTACAATTAAAAAGCATAATTCTATTCAGTTATTCGTTAATCAAAATTTAACTTGACTAATATTTCTTCTGCATTGTCTCATTCTTTTCCTCATACATAATAATATCAAATGGCATCGCATGCCAAGAGTTCGGCGCACGTTGAAACTTTGAACGTAAAGTTCCTTATATAATGAGTGACATAATTTGCCGCGGTTGGTGGGAAAAATGCAAGAACACGGGCGCTTACTATTAACTCCATACTGTAACTTCTGACGTGTGGTAGTTACTTCCTGAAATTAGTCTGATTTCCATCATAACACCACTTTTGTGAATTTCGCAGAGGTAAAACGATAGAATAAGAAAAAAATGATTAATTACACGAGAAACAAATTTCCACTAGCTGAAAGCACGGGAAAATAATTAGAAAAATGTTTCTTTTGGTATTTCAATTTCTCGAGCGATTGGCGTTGATTAATTTCGAACGCAGCGAGGCGAGAAAGTTGTTAATAATAAATTCAGAACGAAAGACAAACGGATAAAGCGAAAACAATAAACCGTAGTTTGTGTACAAGTATTGAACACAAGGTGTCAAATATATTCCCACGTCGGTCTCTAAGTGCTCGTTTTGACCTCTATAATCAAGCTCGCTGAATGGTAGCATCGTAAAATCCAGACGAAAGGCTCTTCGAAATTGCTACTTGTGGAAGAGAACACTTCAACTTATTTTGATTTTAATTCTAAGCTAAACAGTTTACAGGAATTCGTAGTTAGATGATCAGCTAGCTGGTGAAATTATACCATCAGCTTATCGGTTTTCCGTTTAGCTCTTTTTCACTCAACGGTTCCCAATGCGTTCTTTCGGTTGCATAAACAAAATCAACCATAGCTATTGATTTTCAGATTAAACCTATATGATTTACTCCGCTTTTTCGATGACTAATTTATCTAGCGGCATAAGAACCCTTAATTCGGAATCGCACGTATACTTCGCACGACTCACGCTCCAATTGACAAAACACATTTGCTGCTCCCAACAAGATTTGGCTAATAAGAGCACTCCTACTGACAATGATACTAATTAAATTTGCGGGGAGCCCAGCATTCAAATTGTCTTACATAACCTTCAAAGGTCACGCCAACTTATTAAAAACATGTCCGAGAGAAAACGAAATACAAATGAATTGCTTGAACAGAAATAAGATTCGTTGGACACGATAACATTTAGAGAATATTACTCGTTGTTTTCGTGCAATGGCAAGGGTAGTGCGAATCTCACTCGTTGTCTGCGCAGCGACGAATATTCACTGCAAGTTCATCGGAGCGTTATTAGTGAGATCCGAGTGCCGTTTTCACGAGCGTTTGTTGCGAAGTCAAGATGAAGGGGTGAGACGAAGAGAGTGTGTGGTAATAAATCGCACGAAATAAGAGGATCGTAATAAATTTGACAAAGCAATGTTAGCTGTAAACGAGTACAAATGCATGGATTATTCGAATTCGCAGAATTTCGCTTTACAGAGGTCCATCGGAGGCCATTGCCAAAATTTATGCTAATTAATTTCTTCGGTCACATTCCTCTACTAAAGAAAACCTTGGTTGGTAACAAAAACAGAAATCGGAAGTTCAAGTATACATCATTCCCTACAATTTACAATTTCATTGGGATAAACCCTTTTTGTGTTTGTGCAATTTTTTCATTATAGAACTAAATAATTGTGAATATATGTCAATAGAGGATTTTATATTTCTCTAAAATTGATAACAGGTCAATTAATTGAGATAAAAATACTTTGGATTCGTCTCAACTGAAAAAGTCATTTAGGTAATTTTTAAATGTTCATAATTTCAGCTTTTTTCATATTGCAAAAAATGACAATCAAGTAAAAAACTTCTACAGTTAATTATTAAACAAAAAAGGAAAAACATCACTGGTATCTGCAAACTAATTCAGACTTTATTTGCATTATAAGAAACAAGATAGCATCCAAGTTTTTCAATGCATCAAAACATTTTGTCGTTGCACAATTGTACGAAACAGCTCCGTGATTGCTTAAAAAATTATTGTCGATAGTTGTAATCACGGCTCTAATGATACGATAATACGCCAAATAGATTGTGATTTTCTTAAACGAAAATGAGAAAGCGATGGAAGATGTCGTAATCTATTATTTTAACACCGTTTTATACCGTTTTTTCGTGCTGCAAGACAAATAAATACAAAAAAGAATTACATTATTTTCAAATACGTGAAATAATTTTATTACAATGTTGGATTCACATTTTATCCATCTAATATCGATTTCTGACTATCTATGCGACACTGAATAAAAAATTCCCACAAGCTTATGTATATAACTCTTAATGAGTTTTTTGGTTAGAGAAATTTACGCAATGTTTTCCAAGAAACCTTTTTTTTTGAGGAATTCACAATTGATATCGACACGCCAAGAACAGATTGAATATTAAATATTATAATACCATTTTTATCCCGATTTTTATTTATTTGTTGCTTATCGGAAAATACAATGAACATAGTTTTTGGTTAAATTTTATTTACCGGTATTAAATACCTGTCACTTACATTTTTCATAAACGTGTAATCTTCAATTTTGAAATTTATTGATTTTTATTAACTAACTTTAATTAATAAAATAACTTGTTAATCATTTATGTCACATTTCGAATTAAAATAAAAATTGTATATATAAATAACTTATAATAAACAATTGTTTAATTATTTATTATAAAACATACATATGTTACAACTCATCAAATATGCATAATAAAAAACAAAAGCATCAATTGAAACAAAACTTTTACTCTTGTTCGTTGAAACGGTTCAAGAAACTATTTATTTCGTTAAGATTTGTAATTCTAACGTATCTTGCAGACTTGGGAAATCCATCGTGGAATTAAGAGAACAAATGAGCTGAGTTAGATTGGTAGAAGACAGTGGGCTGCTCGTAGAGCGTGTGTCATCCGGCTGCGAATAATTGACGTGTTGGTTCGAACGAAGTGTGATAGAAGAAAAGAAATTTACTCGCCAACTAAATCTCTGCTTTCTCGTTTGAGCGCGACAGACGTGAAATTCGGCGTTGGCTTTTTTGCACGTAACACGCGTCTCGGATTGGATTAAATCCGCCTGTTGAATTAACTCCTAACTCGGTCCGTTCTTCGACTAATCTAATATCAACGCAGCGTCGTCGCAAAGGGTACTGCAATCGGGACTATATTAAACTAGCAGCCGGTCAACAGTTTCGTTTGCCGAGGCAAGTTTTGCACAGGGAAAAGCAGACGCAATTGAGCTTTTGTTAGACTCATTTTTCATAAGTTCGAAAAACAGTGGAGTCGCGGCGTAAATTTGAAATTCCGCCGGGCTGTCGCGGCATCGAACAACTGATAGGGAGCATATGGCGCGGAATTTCGAATGATGTTTTTTGCCGCAATCCCTCGCGAATTCGTTACTTGAGCCCGTCCTTTTTTTCATCTCTAACTAAGTAGGAGGAAACTTGAAAGACCGACGGCGTCACGTCAGTCCGGCGTTACCGCAGTTGCCAGGGAATATGCCGAAATTACTTTCGCCCGAAAAAACGAACGACAAAAGTCTTTCATCCAAGAAAACGCGCCAAGTTTTTTGCCCCCTCGCTACTCCCCGACTTCGAAGTCGCGTTATGCGAGTAGATCAGCTGTTTCAGCGCATCTCCGTCTAGACAAAAGCTAGCCATCAATTAAAAAACTTTCCAAAATCTGCGTCCGATAACGTTTTTTCGAGCCGACTGAATTTATGAACGTTTTGATATGCTGTCAAGATAACTCGTGGATATCGGCCAATAGCCATCAATCTCAAATGACTGAAGCGCCGTCACAGACTCTCCCGGCAGTACATAAAAACATTCGCATATTTACGAATCTAACGCTATAAATCTTCTCGGGACAATTTCAGATAAAAGTTGCGTGGGATATCAACGCTGGAAGCTATATTTTTATATTCCAAGTAACATGTTTACTTAATTCTTTGCAAGACGGCGAGAATCAGAATCTGAAAAAAAATTAAAACCTGATCGACTCTTATACTTTCAGGTATAAGTACCTGAAGTCCATGTAGCTTAATTACATTTGCTAGTTTTTTTGAAATTTACTCGAATATGAGTTTTATAATTAATTTGATTGAATTTCACTGAGCCTAAATAAAATATTATTGATAACCAAAATTACGGGTTGTTTTATACTTTTTAGCTTTATGTCATGAACTTATTCTCATGTTCTAAATTTAATACCTATGCTATACATCAACATTTAGACCGATGAAAAATAATAAACTTTTTATGTCAGATCTAAATTTTGTGATCCGAAAAATACTCATACGAATAGTTTATATTATCATTGGAATTATCATTTTTTAAAAAATTAACAGCAGAGTTAGTAACTGTTTACTTAAATCAAAATGAATGACCTCGCAAATTTTAGATTAGAGGATGAAAAGCGGTTGAAAGAAAAATATAATGAGAGTAAAGAGAAAACAAGAAGTTCGATTTCGAGGTTGAAAGAATCTGATTTCAGTCTTCTTTGAATCTCAAAATTGCACGTAATACAGTTTCAAGCAACTTAAGACTGCAAAAAGGTTGAGACTGAAATTTCTCAAAAACTTCTTCAGTCTTCTTTCAACATACTACATGTTTCTTCACTTGCATAAAAAACGTCAGTATATTTATTTTATTCAAAGCATTTTATAAACTTTTGTAAAATGATTACATATTTAGTACATAAAAAACAGTATCTTATGTTGATTTTTAAATATATACGAACAATAAATCAATTCTAAAATATTTTCGAGCCAGACATTCATTCATGAAAATAATTATGTGTTAATTAGTTATAAGTCTAACCAAAATTGTAGTAAATTTAAATTGACGAAATTAAGTTCCTTCACATAACTAACATTTACAAAATTGTAAGTTCTATTCTATTTCGTTGCGTTTACATAAAACTTGGCATCATATTCAAAAAACTAATAGTGTTCTGGCGAAATTCGCATTTAAGTACTTACACAATCGCTAGTCGTTAAAACTCTGCTACTTTTGACGGAAAAAAGAGAATTGCTGCAGTGGAGAAGGTGGGTGGTTGTCTTCAAAGTGGAAATTTCAGCTCGCAATCGACGGTCTTCGCGTCTGGCGAGGTGATTGATGGGCACTCCTCAGCTCTAATTATCATCCCGCAGACAGTCTGGTAAGAAGATATATTCATCCTTTGTCTTTTGGTCTCGTAAATTTTCACTTGAACGAAATTACTCAGCTTTTGTTGTCGGCGAGCCGTTTAATCAGTTAAGCGGTCTTACTCTTAAGGGTCAGTACGAACGAGCACGTGTTTCTGAATATCCAAAAGCTTACGTGTGTTCAAAATTGTAATAGAGGATCGTAAGTTCCTAAGCATATCGTAGCCAAAGGCTCACCCTGCAAAAGGCTTACTAAACTTTCGCTTGCGATTGACCCGTATTGAAGCAAGTTGCCCGCGAAACAATAAATCCACGATTTTTGGGCACCCACAGCTTACCAACCCTCCGAAAAGGGAAGTCGATTTACCGATCTCTCATTAGCTCAGGACTTATGACTTGAGGGAAAGCTAACGAGGGATTGATCCCTCGCTAATCTTTCTGGCTGTAGAGACGATGCTCATATGATTGAAGATTAATTGTATTGACTTTGGTTGTTCCGTTTGTCTTGGTTGTGATTTCGCTGAACCATAATTGCCCTAACAATTTTGACTTGTGAAAAATGTTCTTATCTATTAGATCATCTGAAATTACATTTGAAATTATTAAATAAAAAATATCAAACAAATACAGACATCACTTTTTATTTATAATATAATCCGATATATTGATGAAACATTATTTATCATATATTATGGTAAAAAACATTTTTACTTTATTATATTTACAAAATATGTATAAGATACATATACAGTTATCATAGATTACAGTTATTTATGTTATGGAATAAAAACATATAATTATATTTTATTCTATTCAGATCTGTTTTGATTTATAGGACCCAATTGAATGTAACTAAGAATTTGTTGATCGTTTGAAATCTAGATGGATTTTTTATATGCAGTTACACAATGTAGAAAAGTGAACAGGTCTAGATAAATTTAATTTTGTATTATAAGTATAGATAAATACTTATGAAACACTGAATCTTAATGTAAATTTTTACATAAATTTTATTCTTTATGTAAATTTATATATTTATATAATTGTTGAAAGAATATTCATTCCTTCAAATTTTATGAAATGTGATTCTAAACGAAAACGATTTTGTCATATTTTTCTACGAAATAGATTAATAAATTTCAAATTCATGACTTTATCGTCAGTAAAATATAAAATTACAGTTTCTATAAAGATCAATTTCATTGCTTTTATAAATAGTCGCTGCGTTATGCTTTCATTAAAAAAAAAATTGATAGACAGAATTAACATATTAAGTTATTCATTTTTACAAAAACTTTTTCTAAATAGGCACAAAATGTTTCATAAATATTCAATGTCATTAATTATTTCAACGTCAAACTTTCATAAATTTTTTTTTATGTTCTTAAATCAACAATTTTAGTAAGTTGGAAAAATCAAACTAAATAATATAAATGTGTTTTTCAAAATGTCATTTTAAATAGTTAAATGTTTGATAAATTTTCCTTTTTAAATCAAGAAATTTTCATTGAAGCTGTAGTTTGTTTTTTCGGTTTATAGAATGGTTATAAAATGTAGTGATGGCTCAAAGTTAATGAAATGTTCTATTTGTCTAATGGTTTTAAATGTTGATTCGTTTTTTTCAATTAATATTTATTTAATGCTCTATATGAAATAAGATAATTAATATCAGAGTAATTATTTCATTCACTACTACATATTTCGATCATAAGAGATGGAGATCTGTAACGGATTCAACATCTAACACATTTTTGTTATAACAAATTATTTATATATGTAAAGTATTGTGAGTGAATAACTATAATATTTAATGTTTCAAATTACCTTTAAGACGTTAAAAAATTATCAGATTCAGAACCCTTGTATAATACATATCTAATTTCATTGAAAAATACATTAATTTAAGAAAATATCAGTACTGTCGATAAAGTAGGCTGCAAAGCAAATTCGAATCCTTAACATGAAACAATATGAAAAAGGAACATTAAAAAAACTTTCTCCTGAAAGATATTGATTCAGTTCTTTTAATTTAAACTTGAAGTTATGTTCCGAAGATTTAACGAGCAATAAAATGAATTATTATTTTGCGTAGCTATGTAGAAAGTTTTATTTTGTTATCTACTGGGTATAACTTTATATTTTCTGACAAAAAACGTGAAAATGTAAAACAAGCATGTTTACATTCAATTCACGTCAGTAATATCCTGAATTACTTTATTACAAAATTAATTTAGATACATAGCTCTCTAAATTGATACAAATTTCCTGTTTGTGTATATTTAATGTTGTATATTTAGTCAGCAAGAGGCTATATATATCTTTCCTGAAAAATATACAGTCTAGTTATTAAAAACCATAATACATTATATGCCTAAAAAATCGGGAAATACACAAATCCATATGGTAATAATTTGCAACATTAAGTAAATCACTGAAACACTAATAAATTTATCTCATTAAAAGATTTTTGTATTATATGAACGAAGTCAAAGTTGCGACTAGACTCTATAATGAAAATCGATCCTAATAAGAACGGCGGCGCCAATTTAGACTGCATGGAACTCGTTGAAATTCCGAGTTATGCAAAATAGTGCTCAATAAACAATGTCAATAATGGAACGAACCATATCGCAGCCCACAAATTCGCGCGAGAAAAGAAAGAACGACATTACGCGACGCATAAGGGGCGAGTCACAGCTGGCAGACTGATTTATAGACTAACACTAACACCTCGCGTGAACGCGGTATTAATTTGCCAAGTGCGTCCGCAATAATTCAACGATAGAGCTGTGAAATGAATGATGCACACAATATGCTGCAATCACAAATCGCACGCACCTGAAGCCACTCAGGTTACATTCAGATTCCTGCTTAGCATCTAGTCGTATATCGCTAACATGAAGTTGTATATTTCTATGTATTATATATAAGTCCAACCAACAAAGTGAAACTCAATTTATAAAAATAAGTACCTTTCCGTTGGCTTATTTGAACTGAAAAACAGCAACGATGTAAGTCTTGCAACTGATCAAGTTGAAATTTCTAAGGATTAGTTGGTATAAAATATGCTGATGGCTAACACTTTTCAGGTCGTTGTTGTGTCGCTTAGACCTTTTGAAATGAGTTAATAGAGAGTCTGCAGTACATTGGAAATTCGAATTGGTATGTCGAAACGGCGAAACGTAACAAAGAACGGTCGTCGAAATGGTAACAAATACGCACAATGCCGGTCTAGTAGCAATCCCTCAACTTGTCACTTACCTTAACGGAAACCTTCACTTTCATCGTTTAGCCTTTTCACCATGCGACAACCCTTTGATTTCAAAGAGTCAAGTACGAAGTCTTTTGACTGCAAGAGAAAGATCCTTTCTCAAGGGGGAAAGGGATGAAGTGATTCAACATTACATTTCTCAATATTGCTGAATCATATTATGACATAACACTACTTCGTACTTAGCCAGCACTATATAATAACTAGTGCGCGTCAAGAACTGGAGACAACGACTTTCTCTGGATAAAAGCTGTTTCATTTTGTTCTGTATTATGTAAAATATTTGTTAGCAAGCAATTGAACAATTTCGCGCTGAATTTATCATACAAAATAAGTGATGAAAACAAGAAAAAGAAGCTTTGTATTTATTTATTTACTCCAATTTTTCTAGGGTGAGAATTTCCAACAGATTTATTTGACGTTCAGTGGCAGCTCAATAATCGAATTGTTCGGATCAAGCCGTTTCACGATCAGAAGAGACCGAACTTCGAATAGACAGTACGATTGATAAATAGGCAACCGAACTTGATATGCGATCAAACTTACAAGAACTATTAAAGTGATAGAAATTCGATTTAGCCAAACTATTTTGCTGCAATAGTGCGCGTCGAACTCGATTATGTGACAAGAAAAGTCGGGTCATTGCGAGTAAAGAGTTTCAAATATAGTTTGAATAAGGACGAGCATTGTCTGAATGAAAATAGGATGTAATCTGATAGGTGGTGTTATAATAAAAGTATTGCAGAAGTTTACAAATTTATGCTATTAATGTAGATTATTTGAACTTACAGTTAATGATTAAATCAGGGAAGTCTGATGAAATGATGAATATGATAATGCTGAAATGATGTGAATATGCAGACTACTGCAGTTGATCCTGGAATATAGACGAATATTTGTGAACACATAATCATGACCACAGCTTGGCAAAAGTTGTCTTCAATTTATTTTTGGACTCCATGAATTCGCAATGAAAATGAACGCTGTTTCATGTATCACCATTAAAAGCTGTTGTCTTCTAATTAAAATATATCCCGTGCGACTAGTCAGCCATTTTTCTAATTAAGTTGGATTAAAATCTGCAAAAACTCTTGCCTGATTACCGGAAAAATAATTACAGCCGAATTGTCCTAATTATACGGTGTTTTCTTTTTAAATCGGCGTTTAAAAAAGTTTCGGAAAAAATACTTCATTTTTTCCACTGCATTCCGAAGTCACTATGAGGAAATTTATTTCCTCAAAACTTCCACCAAGATGAAAGAAGTTGCGCGTTAATAAGATGGGAATCATTTTTCCACGGATTGCAGTAGATTTCATAAGAGAGTCTCGCGGTAGCCGGTAAAATGTCTGCAGGCGCGACGAACCGTAGTAGCAGTGCAGCTGGGAAATTTGCAAACAAATTGCCAATTCCGAGGTGCTGCATATCTGCAGAAGTTGTACGCACGCGCACGATTTCGATGCGGGAATCTGCTTTAAAAGTAGCGATTCATTTCGGAATCTAACAATATTGGATTCATCCTCTAAACCAGCAACACAAAGACACGCGTTGCTGAAAAAATAGAATCAAGACCAACCCGGAGCTCCGGCTTTTCAGTCAACCACATTTCAATCAAAGACCATTTACTATTCAGGCTAAATGCAAACACTGGTATCAAATAGCTGGACTTCACACTAATCGGAACCATTTTACAGTTTCATTGGTGTTTTAGCAGAACAAAAAATGTGGATGATTGTTTGGTTTGGAAAACAAAGCTTCAAGTCCTTACTTTTTCACTTACTTTTTATCGCGAAAGTTGGAAGAGAGGCAAAAACACCTTCCCCTGGCAAACTTCAAAAAGTCATTAAAAACAATATCGGACAATAAAAGCTGAGAGCGAAGTAGAGAGGAAAAATACATCAAAAGTGGAGACGAAGTGATGAAGCATGTCAACATTAAGAGAGGGATGCCGATTCTTTCATTTAGCATCCATTAACCCTCTACCCGATTGCCCCACCCCAATAATGATCGCGCTTTAGATACAATATCTACAATCCTCTCCGTTTCGCAAAATTTCGCCTTCGCTCGTCAATTCCGTGTAGAATCAAGCAACGTAACTCGCGCCACTCTCGAACTTGAGTTTACCTTCCTTTTATTCGTTGTTCGTTGAAAGAAGTTGAGATGGTGTCGTCGATAAATGCGAGAGAAAGCGGGGCTGAAGGTTAGATATTTGAAAAGTCCAAACCTTTCAAAGATAGCACAGCAAAGTTCGATAAGGAAGTCTGGGGAGGAGGCAAGAAGCAAAAAAGGACGAAAGCACAACCAAAAGGACAGAGAGAGGCCTTCTGCTGACGTCATCGCTTATTTCTGAATCCAGTGCATTCCGCTTCCGGATCGGATTTACTTACATGTTTTCTCTACTCGTGTTCCCTCTCACTCTATCATAGTTTCTCGTCTCTTTTCTTCTACTATTCGTCTCTACTATTCATTGCCTGTAAACCTTCACATCCTCGTCCTCTTCTTTCACGGCTTCCTCCTGCCTCTTACACGCCTTCCCCAAACTTTCACTTCGCGTATATTGATTATATAAGCGACGGAACATACTAACTTAGTTAAAAACATCCTTCTTTCGGTAGCGTACCAAATGCCAGTACCATCATCATTACCCTTTTCTTCTAATCGTTCAATTGAGCTTTCTCATTTTGTGAAAGAATAAGTCTTAAATTTCAAACGATAAGTGATTATATGTGAATTATGATGTTTTATCAAGAGGATCAATTCATCTTTTGAAGTCCTTTAATGATGTGGATGAAACTCGTAACTGGGTTACATGTTGGTTATAAACTCCGTCAGGGTGACCTTATGATTTGATTATGGCCATTGCACCTTTTCATTCATGCTTATATACAGTCAGTAAAATCGTGTTCATTCTTAACTAGATTGAAATTAATTTGAAGTCATGCAAAATTATATTACGAAAATTCAACTGATTATGAGTTATCTCGTTTAATTTTATTTAAAATTTCATCGATTGAGAGAATGCTTTTGAAAATCGATCTCAAAACCGAAGAGATCGTCTTTAATTAAACTATGGACAAGTTGGCTTTATAATTTATATGTCATTAACATTAAATCATAGAATATACAATTAAATAGATAAAAAACAAGTCAATTAGATTTTTCCAATCAATTAATCTATTTAAATGATTTCGATATTCTATGATAAATTTTAATTTTAATTACTTTGAAAAATGATAAAACTTTATAGCATCTAATTGCAATGTAATATATTTCTGCAATCAGTAACGAAGTATTTTTCCATATTAATAGAGAAAAACTGCTTCTATATACGTTAAAGTTAGTATAAGTGAATTTTTTCGCACTAGTAGATAAAAGTTACTTTTTTATTGTTGATATGAAAAATATAGTTTTTCACACTGGTATTATATGCTCTTACACCTATATAAATTTGTCTACAAAATTGTATTTTCGATCGAAAAAAAATAGTTTGCACGAATTCAAATTTTGAAAATATTATATTCATAATGTAGAAAAATGATTGAATTATAATTTTATTAATTTATGCCATAAAAGTTTAATAATAATAACATATATCTTACGAAGTCTTAAAAAGCGTTAACTATGAATCTTATATATTGTTGGTGTTCCTTTTCAAATTATCTTTGCTGAAACTCTACGTTAAAGTATATATGTATTTATCAATCTTTATAATTGTATAATTAAATTAAGTTCTTTTTGTTTATTTAGTTTAAATTTAAATTCATCAAATTCAGATAAACTTTCAAAGTATGTAATTTGCTGCTATGATTTTATAAGTTAAATAGTTACTAAAATTAATTTATTATTATGATGTCGGTTCAAAATTTATCACATTGTATTATTTATTATTTAGCATGATTAGAAAAATAACTAACTACAGAGATTTTGATTTGTTAGTTTTAGTTTTAGTTTCCAATCATTTAGTAAACCTAAAATATAAAATAACCTCACTTGATTAATATGATGTTGATTCAACGTTTCATCTAATCTAAATAACCACTGAATTAGAATTAATTTGTTACAACTTTTGTAAAATCAACATTAACGCTGATAAATCGTGACGATTTAACTAATGATCCAAATTTGCAATCGAGGATGACAGAATTACGCCTGTCTAATTAGGTTCGTATGTTAAATCAAATATTGTTATTTGCAGTTTCGTCCAATCGGAACAAGAGTAAACTTAGCAGCAAAGTTTTAACTTGGTCAACACAGTCCCTTAAAATATTAAAATACTCTAAATCAATCGAGCAATCTATTTACGAAACTCTAAAGCTGAATTTCTCCAATTAGGAACTTAGTAACCGATTGCCAATCAATCGTTGTAAGATAGGGCCAATCGTTGGCAATTAATCTGAACAGAAGTGGAACATATTTCTGTAAATTCTGAAGCATGACGGTGTCGTTTTTGTATTCACTGTTGCAAAAACATGTTTGCTTTAAGTTCGACATGTAATATTAATCTGTTGGCGAAAAACATTTTATAAACTATCTTTTGGTTTTGTTTGCCACCGTGAAAATCAATTGTTTTGACCAATCATAAGTTTGCAACCACAAACCAGCTGCGCTTTTTCCACGGCAATCTGTTTCGTATGAATTTGTCAAAGCAGACCGTTTGAATAAAAGAAGATAAGAAACTTCGTTCCGCTTTTGACCTACATCGAATCAGAGTTTGTTAGCCATTTATACAGCATTAAAAATGGCCCAGTGAGCTCTCGTTGCAACATATAAGAAATAAATAAACAAGCTGATAGAGAATGGGATTAATAATAAAGTGTGAGATTATATAGGCGCAGAGGCTTAAGGGCTGTTAAGCACGGCAATGTTAATTGCATTCCAAAACATTGTTTGAACAGAGCACGTTTTTCTCGCAACGTTTTACCGCGATTGTTTTTCTTTTGTACATTTTTGGACCCGCCTGTAGTCGCAATTTTTTGGCAAACTACTGCCAAGCTAACAGCTGCGACTAATATTGACTTAAACTTCTGTTCAGCTTAGACATTTTTGCTTGAACATTTGCTTAAAAAGTAACTTTGAACAAACATCAAACTGTAAGTGGAAGTATGCTAAAATTTAATATACATTATAGCTATTTTAAAGTAGTATTGTCATAAATGCTTTCAATTTTTATTGAACCGAAATTTCCAAAATCTGCATTCTATACTATGTAAAGAAGGTATATCTTATACAAGGAATGTTCACATATTAAAAACATGTATGGAATAAATAATGCGAATCCAAGTTTCCAAAAATATTCAAACAATAACTTCCTATAATATTTCATAAAAATATATTAATATTTAATATACTTTATGTATGAATATAATATATACATTCAAATATATAAACAGAATAGTGCATCAAAGTATAATATATAATATAAAAAAGTAATTCAAATTTAATACAAAATATTGTATAAATATATAATACGAAACATTCATGTTTTCAAAATGAATCATATTTATGACATATATTTTCCAAAACACTAGTAAATTAATTATTTATTAGATTAAAATCCTTATCTAATATATAATTACAAAGGATTTACGTTGCGCTAGCACCATATATTGGAGTTAGCATGCAATCATATATTGAAAGCATAACATAAATAGTTTTTACGTATCTGATATATGAACATGATATATAATATGTCGAATCACAAATAGCAGACATAAATGGTTCTGTGGATAATTTTTTATCACAAATTATGACTTACTTTAATAAAATCGAAAAATGTTCTACTCTATATATAGGGGCGATGATGAAGATTATTACAAATATGAGAACATATTACATAAGGGTGGTTAAATAGTTAACCGATTTGTGGCCAATTTGTAACCCCTGCGAGAGTGTCAGACCTTCATCTTATATATTTCCTTTAAAGATTTAGCAGCGGACATTTCAATACTTCATCTGTTCAATAAGCTCAATATTGCAGGGTCAAACTGCTTTGCTTAGAGAACAAAAGGAAGCTTTTACCCCTAGACGATGAACGACCTTGAATGGAAGTTTCCAAACAATCTCTATTACGTCTAAATAAGTAGTCGATTGAAATAACACGGTTAACATTTTTTAATTGCAAAGTTCGAAAAGGGAGTATCGATTTTTCATCAAATCCTTTCTACCGTGTCTTTCGAAATTAACACTGTAAACTAAGAGGCATTGTAAAAGAGTGTTTACTAGATTTCATGAACTTCCCTGGCGCTCCATTATGCTTCGAAGATGGTAGATCGGAATTTCAATTTCAAAGTCTTATTCTCATAAACTTTCGGCATGTATTCATAAGTACTTTTCTTCAGCATTCTGATCAATCTCAAAATTTAACTAAAAAACAAACTTTATCTGATCAGATCGAGTATCATCAAACGTTTACCGACTACGGTCACAATATGAATAGAATAATTATATCGTCATTAAACTCTGACAACTCGGCGATTCGATTGGTGTCCGTTCTGTGGAATTTTAAAGCAGTAGCTGAACATCAAAATTGGCACGCAACTATTCGCTCAAGTTAGTTGCTTGATTGAAATCGCCAAATCAGCGTTTGTGATTCAGCATCAAACAGTAAATTATAAACTCGGAGTCAATGTTCCGCTTATTATGCAGTTTTGATTTGATACAAAGCAATGTGATCTGGGAAATATCGTTTTGCATAGCGGTCAGACTTTGCAACGCTTGTACAACTCTGATAGAACTTGTTTGTCAAAGATCCAGTCGAACCTCGTTAATCAAACGCGTCAAAAGTATAGAAAATCAAAGAACACAAAAGATTGCAGATTCACTTGTCGTGCGTTTGTTCACATGTATGCAAACTTGAAAAGAAACGTTTTAACGTTATCGGTTTTTTTATCGCTGTTCTGGTTACATGAACTAGAACTGAAAAAAACCAAATTGAGGAATTTCAAGTTAATGGATAAATTAGATTCTTTTAATTTAGTACTCTTAAGAAGGTTTTCATTGCTTTTAATTCCTTCGAAATCAATGTTTAGTCTTCAATTGGAGTTCATTAGGGATTCATTTTTGGATAATTAAATTAATAATATTTGAACTTTTAAAATTATCAATATTATTTCTCGTAACTCATTTCTTACTCACATTGTATTGTTAGTGAGAAAGCTTCTTAATATATAATGTTGAAAATAGTATAAATATGTTAATTAACGAGACAAATTCAGTTACCTATGAACAAAATAACTAGTATTAATTCCACATCACGTTGGATATAACTAAATATAA
This sequence comes from Psix sp. ZL-2020, assembly GCA_022817045.1. NCBI lineage: Eukaryota > Metazoa > Arthropoda > Insecta > Hymenoptera > Scelionidae > Psix > Psix sp. ZL-2020. Next base: position 23 of record JABFQD010002047.1, on the reverse strand, counting down.
AATCACACTCATAATTGCAATTG
>JABFQD010002046.1:0-16290 GCA_022817045.1 Psix sp. ZL-2020 | reverse complement strand
GAACAAATTTTACAAGTTTCTTTGAATCATTTTAATTTGTGACTGTTTTTTTTGTGTATACTTAATTTAACTGTGATAGTAAATGTGATATATTTTCCCAATTTCTGTTAATCTGATAAATGATTATCGGATCTGATAAATTGTCAAATAAAGATGTATTTAAACGTTTTTATCGTTCAGTTTTATTTCAAAATACAATTTTTAATTTTAAAAGACTTCTATAATGATATTCATTTAAATTTTACACTCAAAAAAATAGTCCATTTTTTAAAACTGCAATGCGCATAAAAGAACAATGCAATAATAAGTGTATAGAATACTACAAATTGCCTTAAATGTATGTAAAAGGAAGCAACCTCATAAGTCATTTCTTATACTTTCTTTTTTATAGAAAAAGTTTCTTTGTATTACAATCTAATTTGATTGTATCAACGAACTAAATATACCTAATTTATGGGACTTTTTCACAGAAGTTTTTTTCATCTTCATGTCTAAATTAACGTCCCGAATGACGTACAACAACTTTTTTCTTTTTTATTTAATTTATTTCTCGAATGTGTTGAATTTGTAAAACAGAATCAACTCATCTTCTTTTATTTAAATACTATAAAGGTGTTTTTATCACGCGATTTTTCTCTCCCTAACCTGGAAATACTTTATATAAATTCCAAATAGTTGAATTTCAAAATTAAAACAAATTACGAACACGAAACGCAGCAGCGACACTTTGTAACTAAATACCACTTTTTATTTGCAAAATTTCCACTGCAATTTCAACAACTCTAATATTCAAATAATTTCTTACCATAAACCATTGCATATCATACAATTAATAGGAAGTTCAATAAAATGTAAATGTTCTAAAATCCTCTTAAAGATTGGTTTAAGTTTATGGTTCTTCGATTTTACAATTCTACAGAAACGATTTCGCAGAAATTTCATGTAAATAAGCATAACTTTCTTACATTATAATTTCATTATGAAAAATTGTATTCTTAACTTTTGAGTTCAGATCCTTCAATATTATAGCGATCAAATGCAATTGATATTCTTTCTCAATTTAATGTTCCAATTTTGTCTTTATTTTTCTAAATAGTGTTCATAATCTTGATTTATAAAACATTGATTTTATAAACTAAACTTTTCTCTTAGTATAATATATTCAAGAATCGGAATTCGAAAAAATCTTAACAGTTACAGGGGCAATTGAAATGGTATTGGCAACCATTTAAATTTCTACTGTTGCAAATTATTTTTCCAGCGTAAAACAGTAATATAGCTAACTCGCAAGTATATAATTATACAAAAAAGCATACGGAATATGTGGATCAATTTAAATAATTTTTAAATGTCGTACTTAACACAATTTCGATAGAATAACTGGCATGATAACCGACGCAGAGCATTTACAAAAATGTTGATCTAGCTATCTCAATATATGTACCGTTTTAAATGGCAAAAGAACATTTTTAATTTTTACAGCGCAATATAAGTGTTAGAATAAGCATACCACGCTTTGCTATTTTTTATGTAAATTAACATTGGCAGTATTCGCTGCGTAAGTGAAAAACGAGTAATAAATGATTATGGTTTTATAACCAATAATTTTATTGAAGTCACAATTTAAATCAGCCTTGACAAAATGAATTGTACCATTTGTGAATAGTTACGATTTTTAATGATAACCCTCGTTAATCGGATTCAAATAATGCTTTCTCGCACTGTATTTTTATTATTGGGATAAAGCATTATTGACTTCTGAAAAAAACTATTATAATCTGTAATTTGAAAATATAGTCATTCATACGACAACTTCAACATTTCAAAAACCATTCTTCCTCCCCTCCCCTCCTCTCCTGTTGATTTAAATATATTCAATGCATATTTTTAGTACAAAATGTATTCATTTTTAATTTGAAAAAGTTATTGTTATTGAATAAACAAGTAGAAAATGTGAGCAATTATGGATGAGAATTATTTGAACTTATATGAAAAAACAGTAACACGAATATTTGGTAATTGGTTCAAAGAAACATCTGTATATAATATGTAGTTATTAAAAAGTCTGAAGTACTATTAGTATCAGTAGCACTAAAGATAGCTACGTCAACCCTCAAAACGACTCTCATCATAAATGACATTTAACTATTTCAAATAACTTATTTCACTTTGAGACCTTTACCGAGTAGTTAAACTTATTGTAAAATAGATTGTTCTGAGAGAATAAACTTATGATCAACAAATACCGCGCTCTGAAATCATTTTAATCATTGCTTTTGACTGCGTTCATTTTAAATGTTGTTTGTTAAACAAAAGTAATATTTATTGTTCTGTATTAAATAAGTAATAACAAAATAAAAGATAAAATACATTGAATCGTTAAATACTTGAGTAGTTGTATTTGTTCTTTATTTTAGTTGTGAGTAAGATATGTAAGGAAAGTATACTGACGTAATTTATCATTAAAGTTACACAAAACTTTGGATGAATTACAGCATATTATCCCAATTAAATGTAATATATTTAATTCTTTCAAACTTTGCTCAAGTTGTAAAGCAGCACCGATTTTGAACTGTCTTACAATTTAGTCAATTTGTAACTTAGTCTTCATTCATTTTGAAATCAACTTGGGTACACATTTTGCTAAATTAAATAATTTTGTGTGTATCTAATACACCATAGATTATGGATTTAATCTAAACAATACTAGTCTGCTATAATAGTCTTGGACCAAAATAAGAGACAAACAAACAAATGAATAAATAGATTGTTTTATCATAAAATGGTACGAATATTGTATTATTACAATTTACATATTTTAATAATACAATTTTATGATTCCATCAACATTTTCTTTTCTACTTGTTTTGAAAATGCAAATAAAATATTGGAAATTCTGAGCCTCAAGGTGAACATTTTTTCAGTCTCTTTTGCACTGATGGATCTCCGTTATCTGTATCTTTTTTTATATGATGGTTGATATATCATCTTAAGAGCATGTTAAAGCTGATGTTACAAAACATTTCATATTTTCAAAATTAAAAGTCCATTAAAAAGTTTTCAGGATGTTTCATTAACATAATCAGTTCAAAAAAGCTGTGGTTGTGTATTGCTCCTGAACCACAAAGAATGTTTTAGGAGAAAGAAGAATTACGTAATTGCAAAATAAAGGACCACAGAATAGTTCGTAAAGTAATTATTTAATTTCTTCTCCAAACTAAAGATTAATTGAATATTAAGTCATTATTGTATCAATTTATTGCAGTAACGTTCAAAGTTAAAGTTCAAAATCAAAAAATGCCAACATGTATTTTACTTGAAACTTAAATACATGATGCTCATTTGAGTTTTGTTAACTAGATAATCAAATTTTAATTTGACTCGTTCTGCCGACTACGATTACTACAGCGTCTCTTTCTTTTGAAAATTTTAGCAAATGATTCTGCTGAAAAATAATTGTACTTAAGTTTAGTCGAAGTTTAATTTTTTTTATTTTGTTGCCACATCGTCCTAGTTATTTTACCTCGATGAATAATAGCAATGATTTATCATCTTCAAACAATGCTAAAAAAGAGCAAAAAAAGATTGTAAATATAGCTTTAGTAAAAGAGTAAAAAATTGTCTCCGGAAACTTCTACACTGAACCATCGACAACTTTCGTTAGTCGATATTTTTAATATTTTGTCACTTCATACGACTTTCTTTCAGATACTCAACAGAGTGACACAAATTGAAAGTCGATTATATTAAAATCAGGTTCAAATCATCATCTTATTTTCTTACATTTTGTCAATGTCCCTAACTGTTTTTAACATAGTCATTGTCAAAGAACCTTAACAGAGTTTTCTACAAACTAGAGTAAATAAGTTTAAACTAACACTTAAGGTGATTGTTCAAGTCTAAAGTCACGTGCCACCTTTTTGCAGTTAGACGATAAAAACTACGAAATAAAATGTTATATAAAACCAACCCAACGTATTTATAATGACAGCAGTCGCGTTGGGAATATTTTTCATTTCATCATTTTTGATAGTTTTTCGTCTAAGACTAAAGAAATATGTCACGTGACTTTGTGTTTGAGTAATTGCCTTAATCATGTAAAAAAGGTAAATGATATTTTACCGTAAAATACTGTAACAATATATCTATCGATTTTAATCTCGATGGAAGAAATCGACTAACACCTAATTAAATTATTAATCATCTTTTTTTGGAATATTCTGTCGCTGCATTATTGCCCAAGCATCGTGGATATTGCTAAAGTACGTTTCATAATTTTAGGCAATGTCGACAATGACTAGGCATTGTTTAACTAGTCTGTTCATATTCAACAATGTACATAACCTGAGTCAGACAATGTTAAACTAGATGAAAAATTTAAACAAAGTTGTTAAACACTGTTTCAATAAATATCACCGTGCGAGCTAAAATTACGTTTTGTGTATAATGAAAAATTCTGAAAAACTTGCGTGAAATCGTGATAATCGAATGAATAAATTGATTGTTAATAAATTCCGATTAGGCAATGCCAAATTATGAACTAACGTGCATAAGACAATGTCAACAATGTTCAGTCAACAACCGGAGTGTGTACAATATTTTTAGAATTCTAGACTCTGACCTTAGTTCCTTAAGAGTTTTTAAAAATAAATTCTTACTGGTTAAATGACACCAACGTTAACGACATTTTTCCTGTGATTCATATTATTTGAAAACTAATAGTTCTCAATTGAACATATTTGAGTTTTTTGTATTACCAAAGATTAAAAAAACATTAAATGAAAGAAGATACTAATCGTGCTTTAACTTTTCAACGTTTACAATATAACACTTGTTTTTGTTCAGATCAGTTATAATCGAACAGTTTTATACTTTAAGCAACTTTTAAATCAATGATAATGAAGAAGTTGTACTAAAGTGCAATGATTAAATGATTGCTCAATGCTGATGGGAAAATTTTGTATGCGTCGAAGGATTTCACGAGCCATCGTGTCCGACGCAGCCCTGAAGTCTTATAATTATGATTTCAAACCGGAATTTAATGAAAATTATTCTAGAAGTATGTAAAATAAAATACAGCCAGCTGATCGTTTAAGTTTGCAGATTATTGAGTATGTTTATTATACAATCGTTTCGCATAGTTTTTGCTGTCAAACTGACAAAACATGTCACGTGACTTTCCTCGAAACATCCACTTAAGATTATTGGAAGGAAGAGGCCGTTGCATTTTCAACGATTTATGTTGAATAATTCCTTATTTCGTTGTATGATGAATTCAAATATTGTTCAACTGAAATTAAAGCATACTAATTAGCATACATTTGCAATCTAACAAAATAAAGTGATTTAAATAGTAATAGTATATCTGTGTATATAATTTATCATTCCAAGTTGATGACCAAAATCATAAATTTATCCTCACTTTACTAGAACTTGCTATTACAAGTTATAAACTTTAATCAAATCGTATCGAAATGTTCTTCCTGAATGTTTTTCTTGAAAAATATTTACTCCTCTTCTCTTTGCGTAAAACATTCGCACATATACGTCACGCGACTACAGTCCGCATTAAATATTCACAAGCCTTGTTATCGAACTGTCTCTGTTCCGAGGTGACCATCCGCGTTCTTTCTCCTTCTTTCTCCGTCTGTTACTGTCTGCACAGATCAGTCTATCTTTATACTCGCTACCGTTTGGATTAAACGTCGCGCGACCGTCAATGTTGATGCTTTTCTTCATTCGTCCTCTCATTTATCACTTCTTCTTCTTCTCCTCTTTTCCACTTATTTCCGCTTTTTTCATCTTTGGGCGTGGTCACGGTCGATCGCTCGATCCACTTTTCATCCAACGCCAATTTCACCTTATATTTACATCGTCTTAATCATATGCACTCGTATTGCGTTTACCCATCATGTTAGTCAGCCTGAAAATACTGTTAGGAATAAAATGGCGATAAACAGAGAAATTGGAAAAAGACAATCATTAATTTTCATTCATTTCATTCGTTTTGTTGCACTCGACTTGAGTGGCTTGGTTATTTGCATAAATATATTGTATAAATAAGAAACATTAACATGCAAGCATAATTAGGTTATTTTTAGGTTAGTTTCATGTATGATATCGTTTTTAGCTTTGATTAAAGGTTGGAGGAGAAAAAATGTTGTGAAAAATAAGAAACCTGCCATAGACTGGTCATCATAAATAATGAACAGCGAAGAAACGTGAACTTTATGAAAATTATTGAATGCATGAAACCCTATTAGATGTTTGAAAAATGTTTCATTTGTACAAGCTTAACCTTTCAAGACTAGATGGGTCATCGGTGTCCCACGACTTTCATGCCTCTTAAATATTCTCCAGCTCGAGTAGAAGGGTTTGTACTGAAGAACGAGTTGTATGTGTTTTTATTGACTGCGATTGAAAAATGTAATGAACTTAATGGTTATCAACTTCTTACATTTGTTTACCTCAGCTTATCGCTTCCTACAAACCGGTGCCTGCTTATGTTAATTGGCTAGTGCCAAACCTATGAGAATGTCATCTAATTAATGAATCACCGCAGCTCCAATGTTAATATTTTCTCTAACGCAACTCCTCTCAAATTTGACACTCCTACCGATGGATGTGCAATTAACATTCATCAACTACCTAAATTCCAAAGCTTCTTTTCTCAGTTCACAATCTTTAATTTTACAAATCAATATTTAAACTCCCTCGTTATTTCTCTTCGGCATTAATTTCTCCACTGCTCTTCCCCCCTGCCCGTGCAAGTCCAAAATGGAAAAGAGGTTAAAAATTATGCGTTGCGAAGGACAGCAAAATATATTGATTGTGGGATGATTGGATTGATCGGTTTGTTGACGTCGAGGTAGAGTCAGAGCAGAGCGAGTCGGACGCGTTGCACTGCTATCACCGGTAGTAGCGCTCGACTTGGCAACTACGCGTTTTGGCGCGCTCGCTGATCTGGCAACACAGCACAACTATTATGTAACACCCGTGAGCTATTGGGGGCGGACATGGACACGAACGCAGTCGCCCAGGGAATTCCCTTTGCCCCTATCTTGCTTCACCAGCTGCCTTGCCCTGCCCTGTCCTGCCTTGCTTTGCCACCCCATACATTCCAACTTAACTTGCATAACTCTACTTTTTTATCTGCTTATCTTATTTAATCTTTGCACACAAACAAAATTCCATCTTTTACAAATTGATACGTTCACGCCGTAAACAAATTATTTGCCTAGTCGGCCAGTTTGAAATTTCTCAATCAAAATACGCCGTATCGGTAGATGTTAATCGCAATCTTGTATTCGGCGATATCGATTATATGACAAATTCGACTTTTTCATGACATCACTTTTGACAACCTTTATTGGTCTGGTTTACAATTAGTTGTACCGCTCATTTCCATTTTTAACTTAATTCAATCAATGCCTTTGTAATTGTCGCTTGTGGAATATTTACATTGATGAATTTGTTTTGTGTTACAGGTAAGCTTCTATAAAGACTGTTAGGATGACGTAAACACTGCATTAAATCCCTATTAAAAAAGCAAGTATGTCGACATAACCAATATGTTCCGATCTAACATCGAATAACAATCAAATTAGTTTTTTCTAATTTGCGATGAAACGCAATTGTTACGTTTTGATGGAGATTCATTATTCTGTAAATTCTTATTGGCAAGTCATTTTAATTGTTTGTTCAAATTATTTTTGCATTCAGAGGAGTATGCAGCGAGATTATTAAATGAAGCTTTTGAATAAGGAGTTTGAAGTTGGTGTAGATTTATTTTATTAATAGGTACATCGATAATTTCATGTAGATGTACCTTTTATTGAAAATCTGATAGAAAATATTTATTCGATTAAATTTGGTCAATTATCATTTGCTTTCTTAAATAGAAAGCCATCTTTTTGGAATTTGAAATGACCGTTTTATATTTTCTTACACAATCAAACATTTCTATTCTCAAAATTGGGAGTTTCTTGTAATGTAATTAAAATTGTGCAATCAAATGTTGCTCAATATAATTCATACAAATTCTGAGATTCTCGATGGAGAAACGTTTTTTCTACTTTTTGCTCGTAAAAAAGAATTAGAATTTAATGTATAAGTTATCAACAAACGCTTCTAATCCTTGACCTTTTGAAAAATGCGCAATTTATAATAAGAATAATAAAATGACTTTAAACCATGATTCTGATTTGAATAAAAAAAGTTACTTTCTTTCTTCAAATGTAATCAATATTTTTCTGAATAATGTTACAAAAAATACGATATTTTCTGTTTACATCAAGTCGTCCATTTGACGTCAAGCAGAAATTTATGCAATGAATACAATACTAATATATTGAAATGAGGTATAAAAATGAAACGCGATATACACTTTTTATTTTTAAATTTCAAAAATTACTATACAAAATTATTCCAAATTGAAATTCAATTGGAATAGCTTATAACTAAACTCAACATTTTTTTAATGTCGTTAGTTATTTATTTGTCTAAGTACGTCTCGCTTAAGTCATCAGAAATGATGAACGTATGTCAAATGATAATCGAAATAAAAAATGTAGCAAGTCAGATTTATTAACGTTGAAACTAATATATGATTTGAAAATAATTCTTTTTGTGATTTATAGAGATGATCTAACTTTTCTACTCTACACAGAGAAAACTATATCGTACAATTCATTATTTTTCATAGTAAAAGAGTGTTACACTTGACGACATGGTAAAAATTAACATTTTTAATAATAACAATTCAGATAGACATAGAATATTTTTTAATATAAATGACATTCTTTTACTATGAAACATGATCAATTTTACAATTTAGTTTTCTCTGTGTGGGATATATTATTTCAATTATTCAATATTATTATCCTTATTTCAAATAATTTGCATTGACATATTATTATTAACAATTCACTTTAGCTAACCTGTCATCCAAAATACAATGTTTTCATTTCTTATAATTGGAAATGAAGCTATAAGCGTATCACATATCAACCTGTCATGTTGATTATTCCGTTAAAATAAAATAATAAATTTTCTAATGATTAAAATGTCTCCTCCGAACGTGTGAAGTCGTAATATATTAAAAAAAATGATTAGAAACTATTTGAATTGTCAAAATGTTTAGAAAATATTGTAATTTCAAAAGCAATTTTTGAATTCAATCAAATAAAATTGAAATAGAATCTGGAAAATGTAATATTTCAAATCATATTTTATTACTAAATTATAAAAGAAATGTTTCGTTGCTCACAGATTTCGTTAGCATTTTGAATATTCTTTTTCTCGAAAAACCTTCAAAAATTTTATAATATTTTACTATTTCATTTTCTTCGAAAACAGCTTTACATTATACATTGAATAAAATTACTCGAATAAATTTAGTTCTCCATAGCCTTAATTGAATTTTCTAACAATTTTTCACATTTTTCTTTTAATAAATGTATTTTAGTCAAGTTTATTAAAATGAAAAAAACTTAATATTTTTACCCACCGTATACTTTACGTATTGTATTAATAAAAGATGGTACAGCTTTGGATTTCTTGTTTGACTACAGGAAATGTATATCAAATTTACCGTACTGTACATATTATAATAATAATAGCGACGTCTTTGTAAATGATGAATTCAAAATAGAAGTTGGAACATATTTTCAAACTTATCGTAACATATTATGACAACTAGATAATTCTATATTTAATTATATAGAAACGTTTACTTTCCAAAATTACATTTTCAAGCATTCATACCTATGCTGAAAATATGATTATGAAAATCGAAGGAAATCTATAAATACCTTCTCCTCTAAAGAGAATTTTTTGATCTTTACTTTGAAAATTGCAATTCGACAGTCTAAAATAGACAAATTCTTCAAAAAATAAGCCATTGCTAAATCGCAATTTTCAAAATTGAACATTTATTATTTTATAAATAAACTGAATATAATTTAAATTTACATATCGAGTTATTTTTTGTTTGTAATTTATTCAAAAATAGTGTTAATATGTTCAGGTAGTAAATCATTGTTTTTGAGTTTAATATAAAAAATGAGAGAATAAATGCGAATTCACAATGGACATTTATAGAATCGTTATTGTTAAGCGTCATACAGAGTAATCAGAAAAGGTATTGCAATTTTCATATGATTGGATCAATAAGATTATTGTTTTTACTTTATAGAATCGTAGCTCTTACACTCATTTATGTATTTTTAACTGTCTTACTTACACACGTAACTGATATAAACAATATGTTCATGACATACATGTAGGTAAGGTTAAGCACCCGAGAATCAAGCACTGAGTATTGCACATCGAACTTTTTTGCTTTATCAATAAAATCAAACCTTTAAATTAATCCAACAGCCAGCTGAATAATTCGTTTCATTTAAAATATTACACAAATGTCATTGGTCTGAAGATCTTAGTAGCATTGCTACAAATATTTGATACTACCATAGGCCTGTTTCATAGCTTCAAATATGACCGTAGCGCCATCTCCACAAGTAAAATACTGGTCTTTCGACAAAGAGAATTTTCGTTTACATACACTACGAAACAATAAATAAATATAGTTTCGATTTTAAGAATAATAATATACATTTTTAAAACTTTAAATGTATTAAAATTGATTTTGAAATTTCCATTTTTTTGGCGTCGCAGGAGTTACATTATCTTCGAAAAACTGCATCCAACATAGCTGAAATTACAATGATCCGTCAATTAGAATGATCTGAAAGATGTCATACATAATGAGAAGAATCCAATAGCTTCCAGGTATCGTAAAATTACGAGCTTTGAGTTAAATTAAGATCCATCGATCCATCTTTATTTACTCAGACTAATAGTCTTTTCTAGGTTATATTGTATTTTCAAATAACCACACTTACAATGGCTGTAAACAATAGGAACAAAAAGAGAGTCCGTTAATATTGGCAGCAAGAAGAATCAAAGGCAAAATGCAATTATGCATTTGAAATGTTGTATGGAGGCATTTTTAAAGGCGTAAAAAAGAGGATTTCACGAAATGAAATATTCGGTCAGTGTGAAAAGAAGCATGAAGATGGCACTGCTCTGTAGCGGAATATAGAGTTGAGTTTTGAATTGTGTGGAAGTATTTGATCGGGAAAGAGGAAAGTTGGAAAATTTGCCGATCGGCGATACCGGGACTTTAGCTGATGAGTGCGCAAGTTGTGAGAAGAAAGCATTAGAACGAGCGTCGCCAAAAAATGTAATAGGAAGAAGAAAAGAGAGTCGGCATAAAGGATTGAAACCGGTTGAAGTCGTTTTTGTGGCGATGTCCTCATTTGAGTTCATCATATTCTGCATTGCGACGCTCTCCATACTTGAGCAACGGCATTTTGCATTCAACGGTTACTGCACGCACGGGCGCACGCGCTCGCGTCTTCTCTCGAGTGTTTCTATGAGTTCAATGCTATTTCTTTAAACCTAGAAGCTTCTCTAAAGCACTTTCCCTGTTGTGTTGTCCAAAAGGTTTCATTGGAACAAGCGATTGACTTTTGTTCTCGAGCGAGAGCATTTTCTCCGCGTTAATTTGGCTGCTCGAAAATAAGCCATATTTATATGATTGGCTGACTGGAAATGCAGTTGGTTGGGAAAAATATTGACAATAAAGTTGCGTGCGGAGTAACCTTTGTTCTGTAACGTACAATAAACTAAAACAAGAAAACGACTTTAGTTGATCTAACAATATTGACTTTTTTATAATATATTCTCAAAGAGAAATCTGCGGAGGGGGAGAAGACAAAGATGAATCGACATCTTAGAAAGTTATCAGAATATATTTAGCAGCAATGCGTCACACATACGCGTTACACACAATGAAGAACTGTAGACAGATAAAGATATCAGTATCATGCAACCATATGTATTTCAGTATTTTCGCGGTAGGTATTTATGATAATAACGTATGCTCAGATAATACGCAGTAACTGCCATTCTATTGACCTTGCGTTTTCATTCTCATTATAACGAGTCTAAATCAATCACACGTCGATGAAAAAACTCGCCGCGAATAATTAGATGAATCTGAATATTTACTTTTCGCCGTGCACTTATTATCAAACGCGCTGGCTAGCTGCGAGTATGAATGAGCGTTATTTTTGCGCGCTTACAGTATGGCCGTATGGTAATTTTTGCAGCGAAACAATGTATCCGAAGGCGTTGAGAAAGTTTTGTTCTGCTTCTGAAAAGTCAGCTAGCTTTGATAGAAATGCCTTTAAGACCGGAGACTCGAGTGACGTGAGCATTTGATACGTTCGTGATTGTGACATTGCATGAATGAAGATATTTTACATCGAAAATATGTAACATTACATAATAAATATGTTTCTGTCGTGAGCACGATGAAATCACGATGAGCCGTCTTTTCAGCTTACGTGCGCTCATGAATTGTTTGTGTTGCGCGTATTTTTATTCCACTCGCCGTTAATTAGTTCACTAATAAAATCGCAAAAAATACTTTCAGATTTCCCTTTTATAAAATACCACTGTTTCAGAGCTTGTGATTATTGTTATTATATAAGCGTTGAAATTCATTAACGTTTACGTAAATGAAAGTTAGTTAGGTATCAAAAGAGTGCGTGGTGTAGTTATATAAAAATAGGGTATCGTTTGTTGTGCGAAAAAGTATTCCATTTGGTTATGCTTTGTTAATAAATATATGTCTACCAGTTGCCAAGCTTTTCTCATATGCTGAAAACGCACTTCCTCTCTCGACGACCTTGCATTTATTTACGCAGCCAAATATCCTGGGCAAACCTCCAAATATAAATGTAAAAAAGATAGCGTTGAATCAAAGCGCGAGGTCACTACTCACTAACCATCTTTTAAGTGTTTGTTTCATCATTTTAGTTTGCACCGTGAAGCTCTATTGTAAATTCAATATATTTCATTTATCTTCTTTTTTGCCATGCAAGCCAGCCAATAGTCAAGTTTGAATAATCATTTATCTTACGTTGGTGTTACAAGATTAGTGTTATTGTGCTGAGTTTTATGTTGTACAATATATTTCCAGTTTAGTTTTTATGTAAAAAGCGAATATTGTGTTAAGTTGAAATATTCTTCCATGTTCATGCTGTTTAGTTGGACACCTTTTTCGAACATTCTCACCAAATAAATTTGACTCTACGACTTCGTGTTTATTATGCAATGAAAAAAGGTTCGTTATTTCCTAAAACGCCTACATGAGTGTTTTGTGATACGAAGCCTTTTTTAGAATCGTATAAAATGATAATATGGCACTGTCTTAACCGCGTCTCATAATAACCATTTGTTAGGATCGTTTTATTTTGACAGCCAATTCGATAGTAATTATATTTTTGTAAACATCATAGGTTTGAAAATTAGCCTTGACAAATAGCAATTAATCTTTTTTTCTCTCTGTTATGATTATTTTTAGCGCCTCCATTTTAATTTTATTATCTGGTTGAGTTTATTGATTACCTATGAAACATCATGTAACATTTCGGTTGGTTTTAATCATTTTTGAAAACTCTTCATATTGACTGTTTACAGAACATAGGTTACAACTTTCAAAAAATCATTACAAACATTATTTAAATAAAACGCTACTTTTTATAACAAGCAAAGCATCTTATCATTATTATTTGGCAGAAAATATTGTAAATATTTTCTGCCAAAATATATGCGAAATAAAAATAAGAATTGAAGAATTTGTCAGAAATTGAAAGATAGTAATAACTGAACATTGGGAATTCGAACATTTTTGCAGCCTGCAAATCAGCAAAATTATGACAATAATGCAAACTCATTTTGAAATTGAACAATATCGATTTCTATTATTAACAAAGCACGACATTCGAGGTTGTTTAAAATTAGACAGAGACAATTGAAAAAATGAATAATGAAACGGAGCAAGAAAAAATGGTGATTAGTAAACATGGAACATTATTATGCGTATGACCCATATCGATGGTGATACGAAAGCAGAAGGTGCATCAGCAGGTCAGTGTACTATAGATGTCATCGAAGAAACTTGTTTCCGACCAATATGCTTCTTGTGTTAATGCCTCTATAATATACACAAATTATCAACTCCGCAGACAGCGGCAAGGTAAAATAAATGACTCTAATGTCTAAAATATAGTGTCTATTACTTGTTTCGATCGCTATTTATAGGCGCACGCGTTGCATTCGGAAAGACAGTCGGACAATTAAAAGAAGACAGTAGACAAGTTCGCGCAGGTTATTACTGCATAGGCGTATTTATTGGCGAGCATAAACTGGGACGAACGACTGCTAGCATTTAGAGAAGCTCTCTTTCTCTCCGCAGCATGTATATTCTATGAGGAATCATCCAATTAGTAATTCATCAAGGTTTACAAGAAATCACTCGTTCGACTCAGTCTCATTCGAAATTCTATACTTCATGATTCGTATGAGCAACAGGGGAAATCGGAGGCAAAAATAGATTATTAATATAAGCATAAGAGGTTTGCGTGGAAAGGTTTCTTGAGTTCATTGACCTCTTGGTGTCTCGCAAATGGTTAAATCGTCGAGCTCCTACGTCCTTTTGCACCACCTACTTACTCGAGAGCCCAATGGAGACGAGAAAAAAAAGATCAATTAACTGTACGCCAGCGAGTGTTCGTCAAAGATCAGGCAAAACCGACGATAGGGCTGCCGTTACGTCTGCTGGTCACGACATTCAGCGCACAATATTGTTATAATTGGTTGCGACTCGAGTAAACATAACGATTCGTCCAGACTTGGCTTTCGTCATCAGTTTTCAATACGAAGAAGCTCGCTCGTTATAGGACGCAAACAATTCGCTTACGGTAAAGTCGCTTATGCAACGAATAATTCATTATTCGATTCTTACAAAACCAGATAAACGCCAAACCAATCAACACCTAGTTCCATCAAATTTGGCAGGTGGCGTTCCAGCGGTCGGATGAAACAATTCGCTCGAATCTCCAACTTAATCTCCGTCTATATTTTTAGTCAGCTTCTAATCAAAGTTTTATCAGTTTCTTAACATTCAATGTTAGATTAACTTAATCACGATCTCGTGTTAAAATTTGATCAAGATAACTGGCGTCGATAACCATCTCATAAACGTATGTTTAATTTTTCCACTCGCCTACTAATCCGAACGGTGACTTATTTAGTAATTAGTCCTCTGGCGTTTTCTAGATTTCTGTTTTCAGCAATGAAACACTGTCCGCGTCGCAGCCTCGAGCTTTGGAGAACACGCTCCAACTGAAGCTAGTTGCGATAGAAAAGAAATCGACGACCAATTATTTGTAGGGACAAAAATCACTCGTGTGATGCAATCATTAAACGAATATTTTACTAATATTTTATTTACCGAGGTAGAAACGTGTCCGAGCGTCTCGGTAAATACAGCGTGGGAACAGCGAACACATGTTAGTGTTGACGTGTAAAAACTCGACAGATAATATCACTTGTTAATGTATGTTATAAACATTCTCAAAGTATCGCAATCCATTTTTGTTCGGGGAGAAAAGTTCACGAAGAAGAGATTCCATTTGCAAAGTTTCGTTGATTAGTTTTAATTATGCAACAATTATTACAAAATCAATGATTCCACATAGAGTAATAAATAATACACAGAAATGTGTGACGATTTCTTAAAAGCATTTGAGAAAGGTAAACCTCATACTTTTGGCATATATATATTGAGGTGAGGTCGACGGCCAGTCCACATAACAAGCGACACACGGCACTTTCACGTCTATGACGCGATTCCGCAACTCAAAATTCGAATCAAGTTTTTAACACAAATACAACAATAAATTCAATATTTATGCCACTGACTAACACAAACATAATGGTCGCGTGAAAATATTTTGATTCGCTTATGCGAACATTTCTATGTTTATATAAAAGTTAGTTTTTCTTTTTACCTTATACATGGACGGAAATTCTGTTACTCAAGACCCTCAAATATTAAGACTTTGTCCAAAATCCTATATAAAGTTGGATCTTCAATTATATTACAGCTCTTCATAATTATTCGTTTTCAAATATATTTCTATTATGATTCATAAATATTGCAAATACAGTTTTCGTGTCTTTAAGATATAAATATTAATTTTGTGTCTTTTTTCTGTTCCAGGTAAGCGAGGTCTTTAGCCGAACATAGGGATGGTATATATTGTGATAAGTATAGTCTGTGATGTGTGTTTAAGAAAACACAATTAATGATAAAAAATAACTTGAAAATATTCATTTATTATTGAAAGTATTTTCTTGACAATTATTTGTTTA
>JABFQD010002045.1:0-16291 GCA_022817045.1 Psix sp. ZL-2020 | reverse complement strand
AATATGATATAGAATTGTTATTTTCGTTTTTTAATTGTGTATATATGTAAAAAAAATTACTTTTTGGAAGATATTATATTAAAAAGTGATATATTGTTAGTAATAAAAAGATTTATATGGCTCTTTTAATAAAAAAAAAAAAAATGTTAACATAAAACAAAAAAAAAAAAAAAAAAAAAAAAAAAAGTTAAAGGAATTATTAATATTTGTTTGAATTATAAAATTAATAATTGGAAAGATTTCTCCTTCGATGGTTTGAGTAGACATCAAATTTATTACCTAATGTACACAAGTGCCGATGAAGAGCCAGTAGAACTCGGCGTATAAGAAAGTTTGACAACTTTCGATTCCATTGGCTGTAAAACGAACGTGAGAGACTGCGGCGCCGGAGAGACATTCCAAGTTTGCTCGAACCAACGCCTATCATCTTTATCGCTATCTTCTAATTTGAATTCTGACATGACTGAAGTGCAATCAGTGCAATTCACTTTGAATCTACAGATTGAAAAAAAAAACATTAATCATGGAGTAGCTTTTTACATACAGGTAACGTACAAATAATCAATCAACAATAACTGTTTAATTTGTAAAATTAAACAAATTGATTTGTTCAGGCCTTCTCTTCAATATTCTATCTACACGTACATTGGTGAAAACTAAATAAATGAGTTACGTTCCAAAATAACACAGAAAAGACAAATGTTTTAGTACTTGAAATGACTATCCACATAGAATAAACAATACATTTGTTTTAAGACCATAAAAGATTGTTACATAAAAGCAAAAGAAGCGATGTTAAAATGACGTGTGAATGTTATTATAAAATAACCGGCTGACGAGAGAAGAGAAGAGCGCTTGCATGTTAGTTGAGTGCGACGCGAAGAATAATAGTGACGACAGTAGCAATGTACGCACTTATCCGGTAGAGATTCATACAATCTCATTCCCTGGGGATAACTCCAATCCATAGTCAAGTGAATGTACAGGGGACTAGAGCTTGGGTTGTGTAATCTAATCTTTTTATAGGTTGTGTTGCCAACTTGAGTTAATGGAAAAAGAAGCAGGCTCTTGTTCCTTAAAATTCCACCGTTGGCGAGCAAGCTTGGCCAAGAAGGTTTTATATTCACGTGAAATTTGTATCCTCGCACCTCAGTTGTATCTAATTGCATGGTTATGTTGTCCCATGATTCGCCGCCGGTAGAATTTAAGTAACGCGAGTAACGAGCGTTTAGTAAATTCAGATCGAAGTGCCTAGTGTGCGACGGCAGTGATAATGTATTCAACCACTGAGCGCCCACTGAAAAGTTATTACAATTCTTTTTATTATACTTGCAACGTTATTTCAGCTGAAATGTGTTTCTTGCGTGAGGAAGTGTAATATTATGACCCTGATATGATTTCAAAGTTGAAATACAAAATTTAGAATTTAAACAAATTGTGCTTCAAACGGTCTCTAAGAAAAAAATGCAAAAATGGATAGATACTGTTTTTGGAGTGCTCATGAATAGAGGAAGTATTAATATGTAATTGCTGCAATTTACATCATTTTTGTTTGATTTTAAATTTAATTGAAAAATAAATACAGCAGTTTTTTTCTACCAGAAACATCTAAATTCAATTTTGGTATTATAACATACAAATTGCAAATGTTTTTTTGCTTCGACAGTCTTATTGTTTGAATAATCAAATTAACAGAATATAGATTAGTCAAGTATTTAGATATATTTCTGTCTAATCTCTATTAAAATGGTTCACCACGCAAGAACCACTTTCAAAACTTATAATCATTTAATACTGACCACTGGAATTCATGGATAATCCGAGGTAACATTGCGGTTCACAGCTTATCGAAGGATCAATAACGATAGATCCCACACTATTCTCACCTTTTGATATGACCGACACTGTATCTTTTAGCGGAATGTACTTGACACGTTTATCCTTATTAACAGATGAAATATAAGTAACTTCCATTGGTTTTGCGAAAGTCGAATGCACTTTTATATCTTGAGTGCAAATCACTCCCTAAAAGAAAAATAAATTCTTTTTATCATCCACACCATTGAAGTATAATTTAAACTAAAAATGGGAAGAAAGATAGAACAAAAAATTATGCAAATAAAAGAAACAAATACAGCTTTTGTACTAACCGGAAAACAATCAACAAATGTGTGTTTTTTCATCGTAATTCGGCCGAATGCAACTCGCATATGCACCGGCACAATAAGTCGCTCGTAAGTTGTCTTTACAAACACATATCCAACTATCGTGTCGTCCTCGACCGCAGGAGTTTTGACTTTTATTTGAAACACAGCCAAAAAGCCTGGTTTGATGCTTTGCTGCGGATGTAAAAGAAAATGAATAAATTAACTCCTGCATATTTCTATGTTAATATTATATGAACTAAACATCAACTGGGAAGCTAAATATTTACGTTTCCTGTAATGCTACAAGCAGTGATGTTGCGATAGCCTTGATCGAAAAGTTCCTTTGGTCCATTTTGACAGCCAGTAAGTTCTAAAACGGCTCCTGGCATGTTGACACCCCAACCGAGCAAATCTACGCTCACCGGGTTCTGATTTTCCAAAGCAAACACAGCTTCGTTCTGAGTACCACTGCCCACCGTTCCAAAGTTCACGGCTCCTTTGTCTCCTTTTCGCTCATCCGGTATAATTTTCTTCAGTTTACCGTCGTAACTCAGCAACGGGATTCTCGTTGTCGATACGTTCGAGTGAATCAGAATGGACGACTCTAATTTAAAATGTTCGCTTTTTTTGCTGCGGTTTAAAGACAATGAAAAAATTTTGTCTTTCTGTTCAGGTTTTAGAATTTTCGGAGTAAAATTCGTTATCTGGAAATAAAGAGGCGAGTTAATTGACGACTCAGTTGTGTTACCATTGTCTCCTTTTATCAATACTTACAGAAAAATGTGCTGAAGCGTCTGCTGGCAATGAAACGTTCGAAATCGCTAAAGGCAATTTGAATTTATTCACAACGCTAAAATTACGCGGCTGCGATGAGTGAGGCGAACAATAATGCGCTAGCGTTGTATTGATCACCTCCAAGCCGCCTTGAAAAACTTGTGCTATCCATGGTATTGCTATTTTTTGAGCCGAACCATTTGGTCCTACGCCCTTTATCGTCAGTTTGCCATTGAACTCTTGCAAATCCAATCCCGTTTTCCCTGCGAGTTGGTGCGAAAAAAAAGAAAACATCAAGTGTTCCGTCTGATAAATAACAATCAAAATTGCAATATTTCCACTCACAGTCATATATTAAAGATCCTATTGCGATGGGAACGTCAGTATCCGCTGGTATACTTATCGGCTTAAAGTTAATTTTTAATGCTTTTGATACAGGTGTGCTTATAATATTCTGTAACATCAACGATTGATTATGCTGCGAACATCAAAGTAAAAAGAATAATTGACAAAAAGAATCAGTTCCGTCCTTACAACAACTTTAATTGGTTTTTTCGCCGAGTTCTTCAGTGTTATTGGATATTGCGTAGGCGACTGGAGAGAACCTCCCATACCAAAATTTATAACTTCGGTATTTCCTGCCCAATGCAGACCAGCGCCACTGCTAACTTGAATTTCTACAGCTACCACCAGTACCTCCGTGCTGTTGTTTACTTTGAACCTGTTATTGTTTGGAATATTAATGTTCAGCTTACGATGACAAATGAATTTCATCATAAATGATATTGCATCTGCGTGGAAACGAAAGAAAAAATACCACCGTCACTGACGTATTGATTTATATGCTTCTGTAGCTACCTTATATATGCTGTATGATTTTTTTCCACATAAGCATTGAATTTCAATCTTATCACTGGCTTTGTTTGGTATGGAGCTATTTCCCACATTTCCTTTGAACCCTCCTCCTCCCCAGATGGCAGTTCTAATTGAAATTCTCCACCGCTGCTGTATACTTCCATTACCTTAAATATAACGAAAATCAAATAGTCAATATGAGACTGCGTGTTTAAGTAAACGAAGAAAATGATAAAAGACAAAACAACAAAAAAGGATGTTCATTTGCTCTGCAACTTTCTTTCAATTTACCTGCATGGGTTCAGAGCGTGGATTGTACATATAAATTAGAGGCGTGAATGAAGAGTTTATAGGAATTTTCGCCTCAACTAATGGCCTCAGTCGATATAAACTGCTCATACTTTTTCCTTTGACCTGCATCAAAATCGTTAACATGAAGATTACAAATGGAGGCGACTCGACCGTACAGGAGATCGGCAAAATCTAATCCAACAACTTACTCTATACTTTATCGTTCCATCAGAAGTGTGAATAAAAAAAAACGTATCCACCTCGCTTTCATCTCGACCTAAATATACCACTTTGAAAGTGGTGTTTCCAAGAGGCAAAACGACCTGCAAACACATTCATTTGAAACTTGTCTCTAATTGCGATTCACAGACAAAATCACGTGACACGGATCATACCCTTTCTTGAAAAAATGACGAATGAAAGTGACGCGTGTTGCCAGATATAGAAAAAAGTTGAATCGTCCTGTTGCTGTGCTTGTTGAAAATCGTCACAGTTTCTTGATGAGGTATGCCAAGTTGTCTGAAAAGTGACACCGACATTCAAATAACGACGAAGCATCGGATACAATTTCTTACCTCGCGGCTGTTGCCATCGACCATTACCTTTCTTCAAAATCTAATATATTCGGTACGAATTTGATGTACGACAAAGTATCGTAAGCAATGTCGATGACTTGAGAATTCCTGCAACAACACAATCCAAGTTAATGACAGCGCATTCTATAAATAATGCGCAATCCAAAATAGCCGATATCGAGAATTTGCAAAAGAGTTTGCACATTTTTATCGTCTTATCTTAAAAATAAAAGATCGCGACAATACATTCTGGCAGGCGGCCAACAATTTCAGTTTCAAAACTAACAATAGCGTGACTGATAAAGCGCGTGAAAAATGGTTGATATAATTCTAATTCGGATATCGATAAGTTGTTAATTGCGCGAGATAAAAATGAAGGTTTGAAAAAACAGCAACAACAACAACACAGACTCGAACGATTTACCTGGTCTCGTTATCTATTTCAGAAAAATCCTGCAACAAAAAACAACAAAGTCACTGATCGTCATTGCTCGACCCAAAGCAAAACAATTGTAAGTCTAATGAAGAAACGTTACCTGTCGTAAAGAAGCAGGTATAGTATCCAAAAGGTATTGTTTATCGTTATCATCTTGCACGTGCGCTGAAATTGACAAAAAGTGCGTTAAGTTGCGTGACACGTGAAGTGTTTGTTTCTAACCAAGAAATCCAGGTGAGAAACAAAGCAGGGAGAGCAGAGAAAGTGGTGGAATTGTGTACCATTGTTGTGACCGTGGGAGACCAAATGAATGTATGAGACGGTTTGCAGGAACGTTAATAGAAACAAACAGCGACATACAATTGCGGATATCATAATACAGTCAGGATCATTGAGTGTCAAAAATAGTCGGTCCTGGTTATTTGGTCGGTTTCGGCTCGAATGAACGATTTGTTGCCATTGTGTATGTCGCGCTTGTTGTGGTAAATGACGATTAGCGTTCGAGAGCGATGAGGTTAACGCGGAACATCGATGCTGAGACGTATGAAAAGTCGCGCAGCCAAGTGGTTCGCGCGACTCCACGATTGTTCTTACAAAAGCAGCCGTAACCCGTGACTGTCACGGAGGATCGCGAGTCCAAGCTATACAAATTGTAACCATTACAACGGTTATCGAGTTACGACAAATAATCGGCAGCTGAGTTCACGCGGCTCGGTCGGTAACTTGGCTTCCAAAACGTTACTCGCGCGCCGTCCTCTTTCAACCTCGGCCGAGCCACTGCGCAGGCGAGAACAAAATAGACGATTGCGGTTATTTTTGTCAATTGTCGCCGTGCTACATTTTTGTCGCGTGTAAATCATTTTTGAGTATATTTTTTACCACTTTTTGACTTTTATTTATGTTTGACATTTGTTTTTAAGGCAGTTATATATGGAGATGGGTAGAGGATTATATATGTTTTATGTGTTATGTACTAATGTATATGTATGCTCTGTATTGTGGAGTGTATATATTATTTATCAAGCATATATAGAGCTCTATGCAATTTTTAATTAGGAGATACATATTCTATTAGTTTATTATTGCTCTTATGATTTTTTTCCTAATATTTGCTTTGCGGTTTATGATTGTTGCTGGGCGGTGGGCTTGCAATCAAAACTCCTCTCTTACGGTTCTGCGTGAATCTTAGTCTATTTTCAATTCTGTACATATTGGTGAAATACAAAAGAAACGTCAAAGTACGCAATGTTAAATTGTACAATATTTTTAGTCTGATTCGTTTTCTCGATTTTCCTTCGTTTCCAGAGTTTGCATTTGTTTCTTCCAAGACTTGACAGTTGCAAATAACTTGAGGTTTGGCTTCTGCAACTCGTCTTCGGGGAAAACAAAGTCGAATACTTCTTCCCAGCCTTCTTCGGTCTGTAAAAAAGGACGGAACATTTCATATGAAAAAGGACAAATTCAAATTGAAAAGATTATTCATACAATGTTGAAGGAAATGATATTTGGAATTTGACTTTACCTATATAATATATTTCATTTTTAATTTAATTTAATTAGTTACATTATTGTTATACCATTAAAATGCAATTTTTCTATGACTAATATCTGCAAAAATTGTATAATTACCCCGTCTTCTCCGACGACTCGTCTGCGGCACTTGACTCTCCGTGGCATTTTTTCGGCGATTTTGTTTTGGTGCTCTTCGTCTCCATGCTCGTTTTCGAAATCTCGCCATGCTTCCAGAAGAAGAGCTCGATTATCTTTGTCACCTTTTGATCTCAGAGCGTCGTTTCCACGTTCGAATACTCGCCTCGCCAAAGATATTTTCTCAACACCTTCTTCGGCTGTATGATTTTCTAGTTCGAATCGAGCGTAAGCTATCCAAACCTAAGTGAGAAGAAAAATAAGTTTTTGTAAAGAAAATATATATATCATTTACTGTTAAAGTAATTGCTACGATGTTTTATTGATGAACCATGTTATATTACCTTAACATGCAATGTTCTCTCAAGAAGTCTCTCAAAAAGTGATCTGGTATTTTCGGGTTCACCTTGCTCAATTTCAAAATCGATGTAGGTTTTCCACAATTTTTCTGGCATATCTAATCTGTAAAATTGAAAATAGTTTTTTTATATATAATCATATTTCTATGTTCGAATTTATAATTGAATATCAATAGACTAGACGAGGAAATGTAATAATATATTAAAATCATTCCAGGTAAATTATTTAAAACGATAATTCAAAATGCAATTTTAAAATACAAAATAATTGCTCTAATTATTTGACTAAGTAAATATATTGATTATTCTAATATTTTGTTTGATTTATTTGACTATTTCTCTAAATAATATAGATTTCAAATATTTACCTTGGTTGAGTAACCGCCAATTCATAAATAGCTCTTGCTCGTTCAATATCACCTAATTGAGTTTCTAATTCAGCGAACTAAAAAAGAAAAAATGTATAATTAGTCAAAAGCTTCATGTTTCAAAGAAAACTGCAGTTGTGAGGAGTTATAACATTGAAAAATACCTTCATCCAAGTAATACAATTTTCAGGGCCGAACTCAAGGAATTTTTGATACAAAATTCTGCATCTATCAAATTCTCGTAATTGAATTTCCAAATCGATATATCCTCTGTACAGTTTATTTCGCGGACAAATACCCAATGCTCTTCCCTAAAAGCGTGAATCAAATAATTAGATAAACAATTAATTAAACGCTATTGTATTTTTTTTCAATTGTAAGTAATATTTCAAAACTAAGTATAGTTACCAAAGTTTTTCTTGCAGTTGTCAAATCTTTTTGTCGAATTTCAAATTGTGCGTACAATAACCAGATTTTGGAAAAAGTGAATATTTTATGTGGTATCAAGTCCAAGCAAGTTCTGCAAATAAAACATTATCAGTTGATTTGTATTTTATTTTAAGGAAGAAATATTTATGAATGATCCAAAATATAAACCTGTAAACTTGTCTGCATCTCTCGATATCTTCTGTCTCAAGTTCTTCATAAAGAGCATAATTAATCCAGAGGTATATGTATCTTTTCCAATGCATTTTTTCCTATAAAATTGATAAAACTATAATTACAAACAATTTTCAATAACGAACTTTTCTACAGTTTTGTGTTTAAGGTTATTTCAGAAATAAGACAATTTTCGCAATAACATACTCTTGTAGGTGGAATGTTAGCAATTGCTCTCTCGTACATTTCCCGAACGATTTCCATGTCTCCTTCAGATTCAACTAAGCGTAGGTAATCAAACCAAGCGTCATAATTAGTTGGGTTTTCTCGAATTTCATTTTCATACTGATGTTTTCTTTTACTAACAATAACGTCTTCGATTCCTGTAAAATAATATGTTTACATTGTATGTTCATATATACAGTTGAATCTACGCAAAAAATAAACTCAATAATTAAAATTCATTTACCTGAACGGTCTCCATATTTTTTTTCATGTATCGTATATGCCTTGTAAATTTCCTGTGTCCTGTCTTTAGGTATATGTTCTAAGGCATACTTATAAATCACTCGTGCTCTATCGTGCTGAAAGTAATAAGTAACTTGAAGTAAGCGAAAAAATAATTTCCAAATTGCCTCTTTATGAGAAAATAGTTATTAAAAAATACCTCTCTTTGTCCTTCCTCAAACTTAGCAAAAGCTATGAACAATGTTTCATCCAAAGTTTCATCGCCATAAAAGTTAACAGCTCGTTCATAAATATCTCTCGCGCTATTGATAAATCCATGAGATTCCTCAAACCTGGCATATTTTATCCAGTGTTTCACTTCAGGATGAACAATAACAAATCGTTCGTAAATCTGCCTAGCTCTTTGAATTTCCTTGTAACGAAGCTCAAATTTGATATAAGTTTGCCAAGCTTGTTCATCAGGTTCCCATTCCATCCATCTTTCGAAAACTTGCCTTGCTCCTAAAAATCAATAAATAATTAACACCATAGATACAGCATAAAATATCATTCATTACAAACACAAACATATCAATACTTTATGTGATTATATGATTAAACAATTTTCAGTTTACAAAATCATCTAATTCATTTTTTCACCTGCAATGTTTTCTAACATTTCTTCCATGTAAGTGTACTTGTACCAAAATTGATTGACTCTTGGTAAAATGGTAACCGCGCGATCCCATAAATTTCTTGCATGATTCACCTGCCGGTTCCTCATTTCCATCTCTGTGTATTTCAGCCATAATGTGATGTTTCTATGATCGACGTCTAAAGCTCTTTCATATATGGATCTAAAATATTATTCAATAAAAAGGTTACAGAAAAATGACCAACAAAGCAATCTCCAAGTTATCCAAAATCAAAAACACATTCTTTGTATAAAATATTGTATACAATTCGTATAAAATTAATTATTCAAATGAAATCAACGCAAAATTACCTTGCTCTTGGTATCTGTTTTTGACTTTCCTCCCACTGAGCGTACTTTATCCAGTTTGATATAACAATTCGATTTTTGCGAATATTATCTTCGAATAATTTACGTTTGCGATGTTGATAGTCTGCTAATTCATGTGGGTCAGAAATTTTTTGTTTCGGTGGCTGCAAATAAATCAAGAAATTACATAAATATTGTCGAACCAATTAAATTTACATTGTTATCAATTAAATAAATAATTCATTATTATTTCAACAAAACAATTAAATTTGTTTATCACGTAATTAAACCGCCATTTCTAACGTATATTTTCTGCACTTTTTTAAACTCTTAAAATATTTTTAACACTTACAGGAGGTAAAATTTCCAAATCTCGTTCCTTGGCTTCTCTCAACAACTGCTCAGCGGTGATTTGGATTTCCGCTGGCGCTTTGTTTTTAACCTAAAAATCGGAATAAAAAAGTCATTAACATTAAATCAATTCATTTAAACAATAACGTCAAAGTATTCGTGAACTACTTTTGTTTACACTTTACCTTTGCCACTTTGGGCATTTTCTGTGGTTTATCCATCTCTCTTATTGTTCAATTAACTCGTCTTCTTTTATTGTTAAATAATCATACTATTCATGGAACAAACAAACCATTAAACACCATGAAAAAGATTACATTTGTCCGCGCTCACACATCACTCCGAATGTTGTGTCTTTTGAGGTTATGTTGAGCCCATCAACCATTCCATTCCACGTTTCGTGTCTCAGAATTGAAGGACCGCTTGAAAGTTGTCAAATCTTGTCAATCTCGAACAGAAATGAATTAACACTGGATAATTAATTATTATTTAACTCAATAATTTTAGACTAACAAATTCAAGACTGTCCGGATGATGTTTTAAGTCAGATATTACATATCGTGGTTCTCAATAGTTTTAAACATTCTTACTGTATACAAAGATGTATTTATTTCAGTTAGTAGTTTATGTAGCTTGTTTGTTTTGCAGTTCCGCTGGGGTAAGTGAAGGACAATTTGCATATTTAATTGCGACCAAAATTGATTACGTTTTTTTTGGTTTATTCATTGTTTGAATTATTACAGGCTGAAATAGAGTATGATGGGTGGCTGCAGTTGAGGTTATGGCACTCACTCACTGACGGCCCAGAGGCTAAGTTTAAAGAACGAGGAAACATTACGATTCCTAGCATTAAACATGTGAATGCAATTGTCGCCCAACCTGGGTTCACCGACAGTCAGATCAAAGAATTAGTCAACTTAGCCAAAGCAGGCGGCAGATATAAATTAAAAGTGAATGTCCGCACTTCCAGGGGAAGTGATTTGACATTCTTTACAAATGTTCTTGCGGTAAGATTATGCATTTGTTAATAAATGCACGAATGAAAAGTTAGAGATGAAAATGTTATTCTCCATGGCGTATTTAATTAATTTAATGGAGATTCTTTTTGGATCATTTTAATTTTGGAGTTTTTATTTCGACAGTTATTTTGAAGTATATGAAGTTGAACATTGTTTTTTAGAAATTAGGTGTAACAAATTGAACTGTGATAATTGTTAATAATTTATGAACTTGGGTTACTATTTAATTAATTAATTAAAATTATACTAAAAACGCTAAGGTGATTTGGATTGACAAATCTTCAACATGCAGTGTTGGTTGATAATTTATTAGATTAGAATTGATTACCATTGTTTAAATAACTTGCTTTAGTGATAGATTGAGTAAAACTGAAAATTGCGATTTTCAGTTTTTTCAAATTCAATAAACTGCCGCTTATTAAATAAGCGTTATTTTTAATTTGCCACCAAATCGACATCTTTTTTTAAGTTTATTATAACTTTAGAGAAATTGTCCTGTTTTACAGTAATTCATAAATAGAACATTTATGAATATTGCATAATTTAATGAAATAAAGAATGATAAGAATAATTATTGATAAAAATTAACTGATAAAATTGTAGAAGATGAATTACTGTAAAATATGAATTACTGTAACTTGTAGAAGAATAGGAATAAGTTGTAATTTAATAATAAATAAATGTATATTTTTTGCAGTGTCATTTACTAGGTTCACAATTAGAGGACACTGTTAACGTTTGGCTGGACAGCGCAGCTGAACCAGTGGCAGTAAATCTTGTAGCTCAAGCACCATGTTCAGCAGAAGAACCATTCAGCAATATGTTAATGACCAATGTCAATGTCAAATTCCCAGACGCTGGTCCCGTACCTGACACAGCTACATACATCCAAAAATTAGAAAGAGAAAAAGAGGCTCGAGAAAGGGGTGAAACTAAAGACAACCGATCGTTCTTTGCTAAATATGTAAGCTGATACACAAAGTTCTTAAATAACGAAAATAATTACAAAAACTAACGACATGCAATTTTTACAGTGGATGTACATAATTCCCGGAGTTATTTTCGTGATACTCTCTTCTGCGGCAAATCCAGAAGCTGGCGGCGGAGGAGGAAATGCCGTGCAAAGACAATGATAGGTCAAGCAATTTAATTTCTATTTGATGTTACTTTTGTTACAATAAATATTTCCTATCACACAGACAAGTCTATTTATTTTCAACAAATCCAGTTCTTCCAGAGTCCTCAACGTATTCATATTTTCAAACTCAAATTGATCAGTTTTTGAACGTTGTTATTTTATTCAAAATAAACAAAACTACTTTCTTTAAAAGCCATCCGTCTGAAATGAATGAATCAACTGTTACCCTTCATAAAATCGATAATTAACCGGCTACTATGGAGAACGCAAGCACAACACTAAATGTTTAGCTGCTGCGTATTATGGCTGCATTTTCTTTAAACTTGCGCAAAAAAATAGAGCCGAGACTCGTAGTGAGTGGAAAATTTGACGGATCTCACGCGTGTCTAGCTGCAACGACTTTGGGCGGAAATGTACTGGTCCACAGTCCCCACCGGGAAGCTGTCAACACAGATGACTCTGTCGATCTTGATAGCTCAAGGCTCTCATGGAACGGCGAACTGGCTGAGCTCACCATCGGAGTGCAGGTGTATATTTTGAAACCAAATCTTACTTAACTGAATATTTTCACTAGCCATACATTTGTTATTAATAATTAAACAACACATTTTTAGGTCCAGGCTTTGTGTACAGGACGCTTTGATGACGATGAAAAAGATGTCCTCATCGTCGGCACCTCCACGCATGTCTTGGCTTATCAAGTCGAGAATAATTCCGATTTGTTTTATAAAGAAGTAAGCTTTATAAATGATAAAAATCGCATAATAATGATCTATAAATTTTATTTGTTAATTGAGATGAATCGGATATGCTTCTTTGAAAAATTCAATCATTATGTTTGGGCTGAGGTTGAGAATTATATAACGTTGAAGATGCTATCTACTTTTTTATAATCATTGTAGGAATTGATTACAAAGGTTCTCCATGAATAAAAATGAATTGAATTTTAACATTGAAGTATGCATGGAAAATTTAAACAGACCTAGAATAAAGTTGATACGATAAATTTTTTCAAACGTTGAATTAATTCTTGACAAAAAGGAATTTTGTTTTCTTAATATCTAGTCAATACTTTAGACTTATCTAAAAAATCCAGATATAAGTAAATTTCGAGATAAAATGTTTTTAATGTATACCGTTGGACGAAATTAAGCATTTTTTGCCATTGGATTTTGCTTCTCCATTGAAATTACGTTTTGTTCCTCTTTGAAAAAACTTGTTTTGTCCAGAAATTGTTACGTTACGAAGATTACGTCGATGTATTTATTTTTCATTAAAATTAATTATGACAAAATATGAACATAACTTTTTACGACTGATTTACAACAAAAGAAAACTTTCCCTGATTTTTGTATTAATATTCTCTCTTGAGAACGAAATAACAGTAAAGAAGATTGGCTGATGAATTGCATTATATAAACTGTTAAAAAATAACTACTCTGCTCCGACATTAAAATTCAGATGATAATTTGGGTGTTTCTAAAATGAATATGATAAAATATTCGTAAATCACATCAATGTGAACCAGAAAGAATCAAAATTTGAATTTTGAAGGTAGATTTACCTACTTTAAAATTCATTTATAAAATATGAATTTTTTTCTGCAGGATGTTTTTCAAAATATAAAAAAGCTTTCTTCTGTGATTTTAATTCCCAAGATCACTGATAAGCAGCTCGTAATTCGATTATTTCCAATTCTTGCGATAAAACTCAACGATGTCGAAATGATAAATGATTATTCAAATGAATTCACTCCACAGGTGAACTGAATATCTATTTTTTTCAGATGCTGGACGGCGCGTATTGCATAACGATAGGCAAATTGAGTTGGATCTCTGGGCGAGTTGTTGTTATCGGAGGTAATGGTTCCGTGAGCGTACTGAACCGTGAGGGAATCGAGGTGTTTTGGACAGTGATGAGCGATATGGTATCAGCATTGACGATATTTGACTTCGAGGGCGACGGAGAAAATGAAGTAACGAACTTTGTTTTCATCCTCACGACGGCAGTTCTAAGCTGCTGTTTGTCTTTATTTTTTCGAAAATAAGACTCATGCATGGGTGGAAAAACCAGATGACACAATCTATATATTTATTAGATGTCCAAAAGTTCATTTTTTACATTTACTTTAAAATCAACGACCTCGAAATTCTATATTTGCTGGGACGAAAGCAAACGCAACTGACTTCTTTGAATCAGACTAATTTAAATGAGAATCATTTGGAATTTATTTTTCAACTTTGAAAGATTCAAAATGTAATGAAAAAAAAAGATAATTTAACGTACACTTGGTTTTATTTGAAGGATATCGAAGCACCTTCGGGCTTATGTGATAAGAATTTAGAATGAATAGTTTGGACTTTTGGTTGCGGGGTTTGAAAACATTCTGTTTATTCCATGTGTTTGCGCAATTATAATAAATACATATAATAAATATAAATTAGCAACTGCGAAGTATTTGTCGGGACTGATAATGCATTGATGAACATATCAATGCTCTATACAGATCGAAATGCGTTGTAGACATTTCATCGGCGCTAGAAGCTAACATTTATCTCAAGTGTAGCTGTTTTCAACAACTTTTTTGTTAATGCAAAATCCAGTGAAATGATAATAGAATTTCCATCGATGATTAAACTGCCATGCTGTTCCGATTGTTTTCAGGTCTTTTGTTAAATTTTTTACAAATGTGGTATTCTTGTTTTTCGAGTCATCGTCGAGTCAGTATAATCTCAAGTGAAATACTTCTTTTGACGCGCGTGGAGTAAACAGGATTGATTCTTAATTTCAAATTGTATGAAAAACACATACATCATTTCAGTAATCATAGTTACAATATATTGAGACAAACAAAATTATTTTATTTCAAGCTAAATTAATGCCTTTCTTAGATTAGATATTGTGTGTTAGATTTGACGACTAATTAAATTGTGATTGAAAGTTAATTACAGGCACGGACGACTATCGACTGCGAGTTCAAAAAGAAGATTCCGTCCTATGGGAAACCAAAGAAACTGCCTCGGTTATTATTCTCACGCCTTTGATCGGCAAACAGTTTGCTTATGCAGTAAATAATGGAACTGTAGGAGCATACGAGTCTGGTCAAAGGCTTTGGCGTGTCAAAGTAAGCAACGCATGGAAAACCTATCGACGCTGTGAAATGAAATAGAAAATTCGAGCTAAAGGAAGACACATTTCTCTTAACATTTTCTCTACTCTAGTAGTTTTAATCGAGTTACTTTGTCTTACTATGTTGATATCGGATGCACATGTTTTATGCAAATTATGTTGAATTCTTAATTACCCAATGCATTTGCATTCAATGTACATAGACTTTGTTGATTTATGATGTTCACTTTTCGAGGTAGAAATATTCTTATTCATTATTTTATTCGATGCTTTTCAGTCTAAACACAAGGTGGTGTCGATGAAATGTTTCGACATAAATGGCGACGGCATTATTGAGTTGGTAACTGGATGGAGCAGCGGAAAAGTAGATGCGCGTTTATGTGGCACCGGCGAAATTATCTTTAGGATTCAGCTGCCTGTTGCTATTGCAGGCATTGTGGAGGCTGATTATCGACGAATAGGAAAACCTGATTTGATTGTTGTAACTGTTACTGGTGAAGGTAAAGCTTCACTTCTTCGAGATATATTATGAAAAGTAGTTTAGGCAGAAATTAGATCACATTTATTATTGGCGAGATGAATTGAAATGTGAATAAATATGACTGCTAAAATTAATTTTCATTGGATATCAAAATTCTTTGATTAATCAATGCAGATGTTTAGGCAGAGATAATCTAAAATATTTAATCGATTGTAATTCGAAAATTAATTGATTATACAATTAACAAATCTTAATGGTATAATCGGTGTCGAAAAATATGATGTATTATCAGTGGGAAACGATTTTTTGATCAATCCTCTTGCTCAGTACAAAGGTTTTGTTTTCTTGAAGATACTGATCAAGTCAATCTTTGATCAAAGGGGTATGTGGATAATCATAAGAAACTTGATATTATTCAAATATATGTAACAGAAATATCATAAAGTTCATCTTAAATTTCATCAACGGCTTCATCTTTATGAAATCCATATAATAATTGATAGTAAATTAAAGTGTTCATCATCTTAATAACAAACCATAAACAAGTGTTTTTAGATCAATTTTTATATGCATATTGTGTACTTTTTTGTTTGCGTTGTGTGTTAAATATTATTTTTCTTATAATTATTTTTTAAACTAAAATAATTGAACACATTTCTATTGTATAAGAA
>JABFQD010002044.1:0-16292 GCA_022817045.1 Psix sp. ZL-2020 | reverse complement strand
AGTTAGTAAGCGCCGGACGGATTCGTTCAAGTTCGTTTGCTCGGCAATGTTTCGAAAACTGACCGCAATTTAATGAACATTTCACGCATTCTCGTACTTCGACTTGTCCTGGGCATTGCACTCAGAGTATTGCGTCACATTAAATTGCGTTACTTCTAACATCCTCACTTTTCTGTATACCATCCTGAAAATATCTCTGTCAAACTTCTAATGTTTTTGGCTATTAGACTAACTTTCAAGAGGAAACTAACTAACCTAAAAATAATCAAAGAGATTTAAATCAGATTCATTGCGAACGAGTACGTTTACATCAGTTGCTCGAATGTAAAATTAATGAAACGATAATATGAAAAAATGTATCTTTTTTGTGCTATCCAATCGTTTAACAAGTATAAGTTGGTCAGCGATGAAAAAAATACTGACATGTACATGAAATTCATACAAAAATGTAAAGAAAAGAAAAAAGTTCGTGTGATGAAAAAGGACATAAACTCATAGAACAACGTTGTTTTAGTTATTTGGTGTTCCTTCGGGGTATTAGAAAACGTGCAACATCAGTACACGATAACCGTGCAGACATCTAATAGAAGCAAAGCAATCTGATGAAACCAATAAGCGTGAAGGAATGCAAGGACGCCTTCTTTCTCTATCTCCCTTGTATTGCATTACTTTCCTTTTTATCATTCTTCTGCTTTGTTTTTGCACTTCTTGGTCGCTCTTCTATACTTCTTCCTGTTCCTCTTTCACCTTTGTATAATCGCAGATAAGCTGTTTCGAACATTTCGATAAACGTATTCATAACCTGTTATACATACAACAAGAAATACATTGCTACGAGTGTTATCGTACTAATGCACACAATTTTCTCGTTGTCGTTAGAAGCTATCGCGCGTTCGCTGTACCTACCAATGATTCAAGAATTTTAACGTACCGAATTAATCTTTTTGTCGCAAGCGAGTTCCTGTGCGCTCACCCGAACTGATTTACATAGACGAGTTAAATGATTCGGCGTCTTTTATTCAATTATAAGACGAAAGTTTTCGAAAATAAACATTTGCTACGTGCGCATCCCCTTTTTTCATTAATGGACTAATTTTGAGCAAAGGGAAACAAAATTTAACGTTGCTATGTTGATTCACTTTATAATACAGCAACTTAACAGTTCTCTCTTGGATGCAATTCACCATTTCTTGTTATTTACTTGCTGCTTCAATGTTGAACATATTCTTTATTTACGAAGACCTGCGCAAAGCTTTTGAAAGATCCACGAAGAATCGATAATCTAGTTTTCTCAAAGTGAACAAACTTTTTTAAAGAACCTCACTGGCTTTACCACAAATCAAAGAATACCGTTTTAATTGGTTTGGTTTTCTCGATAGCCACTTATATTCATCAATGATTAAAACTTTCAAAGCAGTAAACAATTTATTCCGAACAAATACTAGCTTACGCAGCGCGCGATTATCCTCCGTGTTTTGATTTGCATCCTCTTTATTTTTCATCCGTCTAGCTAACTTGAATCCGATCATAAAGACGTCACTGTTTTACTTTATATGCATGATTATGTTCATCAATTTATCAGAGTTTTGTTTTACAGACACAAGCAATTTCGTTTTTCTTTTCCAAGTTTAACATAAAAATCGCATTACCTTAATAGCGTATCGGTTTTCACGCGCTATTTGGATCACAGTCGGTAAATATTTAATCTCGGCGACAAGCACGAGAACTTATTACGGTCGAAGATGCAGGGTGGACATGCATATTACAGAAAGTGCACGCTTATTGCATAACATTTCGCACATAAGTCGGCACCGAGTGCAAAAAAGAAGTGGAAGAACGAAGAAACTGAATAATAGCGCTACATGAAAACGTAATGTGTTATATGGCGTAAGCTGTTACGAGTAGTTAGAGGTAAATCTCGTATAGCGAAAATACAACCAGAAAAGGTACCCGTTTCCGCCGGATATGCGCATCGTCTGTAAAAAGAAGGAAGACCTTTGCGCTTATTGCAGCGAACGATATATCAGTCTTGATCACGTCGGCAGAATGAAAATGAAGGAAGTCGGCGAAACGTCTTTTTCTACCCACTGACCTAGAATTATATAAGGAAATGAAAAAAAACTTAGTTTCTGATTTGTGATATTCATTTATCATTATAAAATTACATGAATTAACAAATTAATGCTGCTCAATGAAAGCGAATTACTATAAAAGGATCGAATTTTCTAGCAACAACGAAACGGTAATTAAATATTACCAAGTATGTCTTGCTCCATTCAATTATTTAGTATAATTATATATGAACCTAATACGAAAAGATGTGCGTAGAGTGCGTATTACGTCATTTAATAAGTCTACACATTACTTGGTGTTAGATTACTAATCTGTATTTACTTTATATATTGTATGGTATTTGCTGTGGACAAACTACATCTTCATGCGATATCAATATAGACCTTTTCTTTTAACGACTTTATAGTTAGCGAATGAAAATAAGTTCGGACAACAATATGTTAATTTTTCGTACTGAGTAAAAATTGAATTAGGAATTCCAACAGTTGCGATTATTAAATGGGTTTTGTTTTGAGAAAATTGGAATATCGGTAAAACATTATGAACTTAATATCACACGTAGAACTATAATGTATCATTTTTCGTAATTTTTTATGCAAAGATAATATTACAAAAAGAAACAAAAGATGACATTAAAAATCGTCGAAATGTGGAAATGTATTTCTACTCTTATCTACTACGTCATTATGGATGGATAAGAGAACGCCAGAGGGTGTGTTTTGAAATATAAATGTTTTCGTACAGACTATCGATATAGTTGAGCTTCATTTTTATCTTCTTTGGCGAGAAGTTTTCGAGTTCATTTTATGTTAGAAATTTTTTGATTTCTTTTTGTTATCTGTGATTTTTTGTACTTCAATTCATAATGATGACTGAATAATACTGACGTGAATTAGTTCAATGATTTGAAATTTTTTTGTTTATTTAAAACTATAATACTGAAATAATCCTGCTTTTATCAAAAGGATTGCATAAAAGGTGACTACCGAATACTTCAATAAGTTTTCACCCGCTTAAAACTGAATATAAATATTCAACGAACTTTGTATTTCAAAAAGCGATTCGTTAAACGCATAGCTGTGTAAAACTTGCATCAAAATTATATGAATAAAAAGCAGGCAAAAACTACTACTCTCTACTCTCATACAAAAGATATAAATGGTTCTGCAAACTACAAATTACAGGAATTGATATATTTCGACTGGTTTAAAGCACTGAAAAAATAAATTTTTAAGACTCGTGGCAACAAATGATGCTAGCGATGAAGAAATAATATGCCAATAATAAATAAGTGAGACAAAAAACTGTGCAAAATATTTAAAAAATTCTATTTTATTACGTACATGTGAAATTTCGATACTGAATAATTTTAAAAATATTCCATATAGTTCTTAATATTTTAATAAATCAATTTTTATTTAAGGTTTCGAAAATTCATGTTTAATAATATTCTCTTGAAGAAGCAAAAAGATTTATCATCATTGTAATTACGGTGATTTAATTACTATGGTCCTGATGTACATATGCGTAATATAAGTATGATTTTTTGAAACATGTAAAAAAGTTATTATTAAGAAATTTTTTATTAATTAGGAAATCAGATACTTACAAGATATAATATATTGTAATTTGAACAAAAACTCGTTATTCAGTTTTAGTTTTCTTTTGATAGGAAGAATATGATTAAGAAATTTTAAAATAAATTATATGCAACATTCTTCAAAGTAAAAATTGTAGAGTACCAAAAAATATAGAAATTTCTCATTTTCAAATAGACTGTAAATATGACCGTAAAAGGCTTTTCTTGATTATTTAATTAGCTAAATTTAAAAGTTGTTAGTGCATTAACAATATTGTATCCACAACGTAATCAATGCTGAAAACACACAGTTTATATGTATGGTTGTAATCTGCCACTAATGTTTGATGGGGTTATACAGATTCCGCCCTTATCATACATTCATGATAGAAATAGTCCCTAATGCGCTTTCTGTAAAATACAATATTCCAATAATGTATTCGAAAATAGCCGTAATAATTTGTTTCTGAATCGCATTATACTTTTCTGAACTAGTTTTTGCATGTATTATTAAATTTTTTCTATCGTTCACTTTTGCGAGCATACACTCGTTCTTTTTATTGAAAGTATATGCAAGTGTGTTTATACAGATAAACATCATATATCCGTTTTATCACATCGTGATTGAGCCCTGTTTGGATGTATATCGCTTCAGCGCATTATGTGCCATAAACTGTCTCACGAATAACCAATTTATATCATCCTGTGTATGTAAAAGTTGTTTGGCCTGCATTTCAATTACGGTATAAAGGAAAGAATTGGTTGAAATGCTTTTGAAAAAACCGAAATAATCTAAAAAATGGGTAAAATTGTTTTAAAACGTATAAAAAAAAAGGTTTTTATGAACATCTTAAATCAACTTACGTGCAAAACTAACAAAAAAATATTAAATAATTTACTTCTAAACAACGAATAGTACCAATAAATGTGCACGAATACATAATTATTATGCAAAACGTAAATTGTACATATTACAATTGTATTTAGTAAATTGGTTTCAATCAGGTTTAATGTAAAAAAATGAATTCCACACTATATATGTATTGAAGGCAAAAAGATAAATATGCTATTGGTTGTCGGTAAGAGGCAAATGAGAAATAGCATTGGATGGTGTTAATTCTGTAAAGAATTGCGTGGCATAATTTGATGAGGTGGGTTGAGGAAGCACACTGTAGCGTGTATACGAATGCACTAGACAATGAATCGGGCTGATTAATTCTCACAAAAATGCCGGACACAGAATAGCGACCTGCGCAGTAGTCGGACGGAAAAGCAGAACCTTAGCGAAGGCGTTTAAAAGGAGAGGACGGAGGCTAAAAGGACAATCTCAGTAGGTTGTGTCGCATAATGTTGGTTTTGTTTCTCGCAGTGCATTGTCATTTGAGCATAGCACGTCGACAACGGGTGTATATGCTCACTCGAACGAGAGGCGCCGCCACTACTACCACTAATTCAACCCCAACAAGTTGATGCTGACCGATAATAATATTCCATTACGGCCGCACAACCGTACATCACTGGTCGTCACGCGGACTCCCTCCGCGTACCTTTTGCGACGATACCATCTACATGAGGCGTTAATTACGTACCGTCCTACCGCGTTACACTGGCACCCAAGATATCTCGTACTTCCATTCGCAAATATAAGATCGAATTTCTTCGTCCTACGTGTTTATCTGTCCGTCCATCTACATGTTCATCTATTTATCTAGAATCTATATATATGTTCTTAAACTCAGATATCCGCCTATTTGACTTGCCTTCATCTCCCCCTAATTCCTTGAAGTGCTTGCCACTTCAATTAAAACAGAAACACGAGAAGAGTGAAAATTACGAAAGACCGTCTTTGTCTTATCAATTTCTTTTAATCTGCCTCTAACACTCTGTCGAGTATTTATTTTTCAACAGCCATTACTACTACGCCCGGCCTATCTACGGGACAATTCAAGATCTATCATCGATGTTCATCACTGCTAACAATACTAGTTCAAACTGTTGAACGTAAAGCCGAATAAGTCAAAGTGTTTGAATCATAATTTCATCACGTCCATTTTCAACTTTGTCTGCGCAACCAGTTAAGCGCAATCGATAATAGGCTACGCAGACCTTCAGTTAACGGCTCAAATGATTTACTTTATTCTCCTCGTTAAATCTATGGCTCATAATCCGTATCATTTTGTTTGCTTACAAAAAATGTCAACAAAAGCAGCTTAAATCATGGAACGAAATGGACACTGCAGAATAATCATAACAGATAAATGGTTGAATGTAGGTGAACCAGTCCTTTTGTATCGCACTTGAGCTCCAAGTCGCATGTTTATTAGCGCAATAGCAATCGTGGATTATGGCGGTGCGTAGGGCTGAATTGGAAAATCAAGTCCCGATGGTGTCGTGGAGACGAGCGTCGTTTGCAGCCATTATCGATATTCACGAACGTGATTCGCGACGTTTGGTCACCGAGAGAGAGACTATCCAATCGATATGCTCGATTGACCACGTTCGCTGAATTGATAAGGAGGTGTTTTACGGATCAGGTTAGTAGTTCTGCGGTGGTTATAACGGTAATAATCGTAACATTAATAATTAACCTTTCTAGAATGTGTAACATGTCACTCGACTGGTAAAGTGCCATACGAGATTGCCCAGAATGGTCGCTGCTGATTCGAATCTACAAGATCCCAAGAGATACAAGTTTCGTTGATTATGCAGTTTTCCCCAATGGTTGACCCGACCAAATAACATCGTTTTTTATGTTGCAAATGTTAATTGCTCATATCGCTGATCTTATTTTTTGTTTAAGAAACCATATTTGATAATAGAGTATCAATGGATACTCCCTCTTGGCTAATTCTCAAGACAACTAATCAGCTTATTTGTTCATTAAGCAGCATCATTAAGTTCATTAAGTTCATTTGCATAGCGAATAATCAGATGCGCCAAGCAATGTAGTTAACTTGGAGGCAAAATTTCACTTTGCGATACTTTCGTTTATTAGTATTTCGTTAAACGTTGATGAGTAATCGTTAATTTTGAATGATCTTGCAGTTCATTCAAAAAGGTTCATTCACATGTTTGGGGATTAATGTTGCTGTTTAAACGTGACAATTATACCAATATCAAAACTCGCAAAACAAACGTCAAATCAAATAATTGTGTTGTCTTCAAATACCAAGTTTTTCTATGTTATATTAATATCAATTTATTATAAAGATATTACGTACAAAATAAACTTGCTTTTAGTTATCCTTTGAACAGGAAAAGCAAAAGAAAACAGAAGAATACATTTCTGGAAAAACT
Organism: Psix sp. ZL-2020; assembly: GCA_022817045.1. Lineage (NCBI taxonomy): Eukaryota > Metazoa > Arthropoda > Insecta > Hymenoptera > Scelionidae > Psix > Psix sp. ZL-2020. The sequence continues at coordinate 9,343 of JABFQD010002044.1, read as the reverse complement.
TACATGAATTGGCTGAAAAAAGCTTGTTAATTTGATTCAGCGATTTGCAGAGGGAAAAATGTCGATGCAAGAAAGGCAGAAACCAGGGAGATCAAATTGACGTAATTTCACCGCTTCAATGTTGAAGCATTATGATTCCGACATTCGCGTCGGCGCGCTTTGCTTGAAAATGAACGCAAATCTTACCAAGAATAAGCAGCACTTGTTCGTCAACGTCGGCGGCTGGCTGGCGGCGCGCGCGATGTACACTCTCTCATCTTGCATTTTGCATCTCGTTGACTCTAAATTGGGGATCAAATTTTTGACGGCCGTATATGCGATTTGCGAAAATGTTATATGATTTTTGATGAGACGCAGCGGACTCTGCAAATCGAAATTCGATTTGTTGGCACCAGGCATATAGAAAAAGCCATGTGCAGAGCGAAGCTATTGAGCAGCGGTTGGGTACATACGCAACGACCCGTCGCAGTTTCGCTTGCATGTCGATTGCTGACCGCGATGCATTTTACGGACAATGCTTTCCATGAAGTGCAACCTGAATCCAGTTTTCTCGTTACTGAATTCAATTCCTACGAAGAGAAAGAGGGATTACCCTGGGACCGACTAAAGGAAAGGGAAATAAGCAACGACCACGAGGGAGACAGAAAAAGGCCGCGAACCTATATATAGAAAAGCCTGCAGAAGGATGGTCATCCGATGCGTAACTGCATCCAATTGTTAACCGGCATACCTTCTCGGAAATCTGCCGATCCGTAGAGGCAGTTACACAGTAATCAGGAGAGATATAGTAAAGCGGCTGGCATTAGCCACGGCCGTGGTTTATAGCGCAAAGTGCGATGTGCTGCTATCTTTTCCGAGCTTGTGACATGCACCTTGCAAAGAACAACATTCCATTCTGATTATTTTACTGTAATTAATACATTGCGACTAGGCATTTTATTATTCTGTGCCGTGCTATGTACACACATCTCACCGCTTTCGGTTTTGTTTGTTTTCCATTTCTGTTAGATACGTTTTGTTTGATTCAATTATTATTACGTATTCCCGTTGTTACGTACAATTTAATCTCAAATCATTGTCTTAACCTTCATGTCTAAACTAAAATCATTAGATTCATACGTAATGAAATTTATAATAAAAAATTTAAAAAATTGTATAACTAAATGGTTCCATTAAATATACCTAGTAACCAACTTCGAGAATCCAATTATAATACCGGACCACTGTATGAATCGATTCTTTCTTATGTATGTTTGCTTTGAAAAATCATGAGCATGCGCTACATGGCATAAGGTCATATATATAAATTTTCATTCAACTCATCTAAATATTTAGTTGTCACATGTTGAAAGTAACTACATGGGAACAATATGCAAAGAATGGGAACGGCTTCGCTAACGATCAAACACAATAATTCTAAACTATGGAATTCAATCGTTATAGCCACACTGTTCCCATTCCTTTTACGTTTCCCTAAGTTCGTATGCAGAGAGCATAATCGCGATCATATACAAATCTGAAGCTGATTATATTTATAGCCTGAATCCAATTCATTTTTCATCGTTGAAATGAAAACTGTATCGAAAATCAGTTATTTAGTTGTTTACTGTTTCTATATTGATTGGTTGATTGAATTTCGATTGTTTCACTAATCCAAACTAAACTTAGAAACTCGTAAACCGATCATAAGGCAACTGCGTTTCATGGGATAGTAGTAGGACCACGAAATCCATCTTACTAGTATTATTATTCTGATCTAAACCAGCTTCACGTTTGTTTGTTTCATCGATCTCAGTCTTTGTTTCAGCGCACATCATCTCAATGCCATAAACTCGACCGAATTTGCTCGCTCCCCAGCATCTTATGATGTCAGATTTATTAACTATTTGGCTCCGAATTATATATTGCTAGGATGAGCGTAAAATAATATTGCGTAATCGGGTTTTGAATGTCATAAAAATGCAAATAGCTTACTCAATACATAACGACTGGATATTCAAATTCTTGTAAATCAATTTTTCTGTTCTAACTCATTTTTCACTGCTTATACATTTATCAAAATAATTAACTCCTGAATTCCTAGCGGGTCAGGAAACGATTGTTATCAACCTTTTTCAGGGTATAACAACTCATATTGTTCTTCCTCAGTAAGTGAAATGAGCTTGACAAATGATGACAGTTGGAAATACAAGGGAAGGTTAATACCAGGAACGGTGAAATGTGTTGAAGTGATTGCGGAAGCAACAAAGTGCGAATGTGTGCTGCGCGCAATACTTCTGACTTTGTGGCAAGAAGGCGTGCCGCTACACAATGCAGTTGTGCCTTTATATAGAGCAGTTATTATGAATTCCCTAAGAGCAGCTAGAAGTCGGTACCGACATTACTTAGATAATAGTCTAAAACAAGTAACTCACGAAAAGGGCGAGGTCAACTTGTCTGTCGCATATTAAAGACACCCGTCGGTATATAGCGTCTTGCATACACCAGCAAAACTCTATCTTTACTTGCTCGCTGCACCGCAACCGCAATATCTTCATGTATATTATAATATGTGCAGTTACAGTTATCTTAGTTATTGTCGTGTTCAATTTCTAACATTTTGTATCACGTTGTGTTCAGCAATGTTTATCATTTTATTTGCAAACCTTCTGATTCGTCTTTTTGTCATGCAAATAAGTAACGTTTTGCAAAAGCAAGTTGCAAATACAATACGATTTTAGATTATACATATGAATATTACAAAATAAAATAATAAGTTTTCGTTTTCATTTCATTTCAGCACCAAAATAAAACGAACGCAAGTATGAATTTTAAAATACCTGACAATACATTGTTTAAACTGTAGAAATGTTTCGTTTTCAAACGTTTGATTGAAACACTATGAAATGTTTATGAACTTTATACGCCATAGAGACACATTAGATGTATACAAAGAAATACAATATTGATGTTTTTCGGATATTTTACCGTATATTTTTACAACAGTCAGGATTATTTGCAGGATATTTGAGGTATAAAAATTTATAATAATGGTTAACGTTCAGTCACTTATTCAAACTTTGAGTGTTTTTTACGTATTCAAAGTGAATAGATGTAATGATAACTTTTTTATAATGAAATTTAGAAATCAGGAAATAGTTACGACAAATATGAATGACATATTTCAAAATATATTTTCAAGTCATTGTAAATTCAATTTATTAATTATATTTAATTAAGGTTTCATTATAGTAAAGTGAATGGAAACTTTTTTGGAACGTTCGGGCTTTAGCAATCGCACTTTCATCATTCGTCAAGTGTTGACATTAACAAAACTGTCAAATAATTGTAATAATTTTTACACAAACATATATAGAATGTTGATATATAAACATGTTTTCGAAAATTAGCTAGATTTATTAAATTTTAATGAATCTTTCAATTTAAATTGAAACTTTGTATAATGCATGAAAATTTAATTAATTAATTTTACAAACAATGGAAAACATTTGTTTTGTATTTAACATATCACATTTAAAATGACATGAAATTATTTATTTTGACAGCAATATTATGTACTCTTAATTTTCGGAATCACGCGTATCTTGTCAATATAAAATGTTAAAGTTGTTGGAGCGAACGCACATCGATATGACGAGACAAAGTGTTGCATGTTCGATTTTGAATGTGCCAACAACAAAGAGTTGTTTGGACACATGCATTTGGGCTTTTTGTGTAAAAAGTAACATTACCTAGAAGTGAAAATATATATTTCATTTACAATGGTATAGAAATAATAAAAATAAGAAGCACTGTTATTCCATTTATCATTTTTGTAGAAATTATGAAGCATTAAAATATTATAATTGAACAGTAATTAATGAAAATTCTCAAAATATTTTATACCTATAGAATTCGATTCATCATCATTTTTATGAAAAAATAAAAATTAAATTATAATAATTTTGCCGATGAATGGACCTATATACAGACATGGATAGTATTTGAAAAATTAAAACAAAATATGTCTCAATTAATACACCTATATTTTAAAGTATATATGAAATATCATCTAGAAAATTTAATTCAATTTCATTTAAATTTATATAGAATTATATTACGAACAGTTTTTCATTTGTGTCACATTTCGAGATAGAAAAAATAAAATTACTATCCTACAAGGTAACATAGATACCCCGAGGTTAGCAAGTGAGCTGATACAAGTCAGTTGCAAATTTCAACAACTTTGATTACAATGCAGCACGTTTCTTTTGAAATATCACTTTTATTAATAAATATATTATTTTTACTGTTATTAAAGTTATCAATCATAACTTTTAGTTAAAATATAAAATGATTTTAGCTTAACATTGAATTTATTTTTTGTGCACTGCAAATTGAACTACATTATATACGAAACCTGTATTATAGTTAATGAATGAAATCACGTATAATACAATTATCGATAGAAGGTATATTATAGATAAAAAATAGGAAAACATTGAGCAGAAATAGTGTTTAAGGATAATATACGAGGCGTGCTGCTGATTATGACGTTGGATGGTAATTCTTACTACGATATACATTTAATTAAGCAGAGCGTACTTTATCGTCATCATATTCGGAAGTAATGTATATCCCCTTGTCATCTCAATGGACGTTGAGACTCGTTATAGAAAACAAAGCACCTAAGGAAACGTTTTACACTTACCATGAACGCAAATGGGTCATAATGGTCTGAGATGCATGCTTGTGGTTTACCTCAAAATTAGCAGAAGATGATCGACGTGAGTGAATAAAATTACACAGGATACTAGGCCTATGTGAAAAGCTAATTTGAGCTTGAAAAAGTGTTATGCGGGTAATGGCTCAATAAAATTTTTTGTCGGAATCGCGTTACCGCGAAATAAACAATGAGCGATGAACAATGAAAAGCTGATGAAAGCATACCACTTGATTGGGATTTGTGAGGGATCAACAATATTTTTAATCGCTCCATCATCGCGCAAAACGGCAGCTTTACGCGTTTCTCGTAGCCCAAGTGAAATTCTTCCAAATTTCATAAGTCTCGCCAGTCTGTGAAATTACCATAAAGAGTGCCAGCGTCGCAGAAGTATCCGTACAAAAGACTGCTTTATGAATTCGCGCGAGATCCATCCGGTCGCGTCGTGAATAATATGCACCTGCTACGAATAGTGGAACGGGCTACGAGTTCCCTTCACTTTAAACTCCCCGTGTCGTGATATTTTCTCGGAGCAAGGACCGTATCCTTTAAAATTGCTTCTTGAATTAAGTCTTTCATTCGTATTCTTATGTGCTCTTCAACGAGTGTAAAATGTATTTTAGCACTTTTAACTGCCAACTTCTTCGAACTTTAAATATTACAACAATCATTTCAAATTGTTTCTCCCCGCAATATATCTGCAAGCGAGCACTTTAAAATAATCCTTGTTTTAGTTCGCATTCATTAAATTCATGGCAAAACGGTTCACAATGTCATGCAAACATTTCGTGTTTGAACAACAAGTTTACCTGCTAAATCGTTCAAGCATAAACTCTTTGTAAAAAGTTTCTCTAACAATCTGTCTAGGATTTTTCACCAAAAGCGAGAGATTCGCTGCGAACATTAAGGTTTGTTGTAGCGTAAATCACGGTGGCGTTTCTATTTTTTCTCACCCTTTTCTCTACATTTTTTCCACGCTTTTACGTTTTCTGACATGAGGTCTCCCGTGACAAACAGCAGAAACTTAATTTTCATTTAAACTTACAGTTTCACAGGAAAGTAAATGTTTTTCAACCATAATACCCTAGAACTTTTACGCGTTCTTTCTCTCAGCAGTGAAAGTTTTTTAATTTTTTAATTTAATTTACATAGACATTTTTCAAAATCCTTGCTAGTTCATAACAATTTTATTCGAAACATTCTTTTAACACTGTCAGTGTCATGCTTTGAATAATGAGATACTTGCGGCTTTGTTGATGTCAAATAAACTCCCGATTATTAATTCATTATTCGAGTCAATCGGACGCAGAAACGAAATAAAATTTCACTCTTAATTCTTCTTGAAAATCAAACACTGTACATTTCTTTTTCAGCAGCTAAATCCCATAACATAAAATTTAATTCATTATATCAATGAAGTTTAATTCAAATAAATCTGACGTGCTTTAATTAAGAAAACCATATACTACCGTATTCAAAGATCTTTATATTATTTATTTCAACGCACACTTGAATCGCAACATTATATTTAATCAACAGTATTATTATTTTCAATCATAAAACTAATTGCTATTTAATAATAATGAGCTATCTCTTATTAGTCAAAATTGTAACAACTAATCAATTTATTAAAAGACAAGCTGTCAACAATTTTGCTTTTTCTCAATTTTCTTAGTTTAAATATAGAAATTATACGCACGACAGTACTTAAAAGAATCGTTTGTCTGTCAACGCGGGACGAACGTGAAAACGATCATTTGTCGCAAAGTGATTTCGTTGGACACGAAAGCTATAATTAATCAAGACGAACAGCGCATACACGTTTAATCGTCACTTCTATTAAATATTTAATCGATGGCAAATATGTGTATGTAAGAAGCGCCTAAATGACGTAAAGTGCGGGTGATAATTCTCGAAAATGAAATTCTGCGAGAACATCAAGTAAGATCGAGACAAAAGAAAAGCAGGATAAATTGTGTTCGCTGCAGGCGCGAGAGGTTGAACGGACAAAGCTTTTGCAGAGCGACCGATAGGGGTCGCGACAAAGGACGCGAGTTTGTGGACAAGCGCGAGACGTGCCAATTATCTCTTTTTCGCGTCTACGGCAAAACAATTTAATTTTTAATTAAAAGCAAAAGATAGATGTTGGCAAGCAAAGCGGCAGGATTCTTCGGATGCGGCTATATACATATGCATCGGTTATTTTGCAGCTGCAGCCTGGAGGGCTTTCTGCGGCGCGCGCTCCTGTAAATTGAAATCACGCTATTCGCGACTGTGTGTCCCTTCCTTGATCTCGCCACCTCGCGTCCTCTTTGCGTTCTCTTTCACGTCCTCCTCTCCTTTCGTCGTTTAACGGTACGTCGGATTGAAAATAAACTTTATGGCGTTCGCGCGCGAGCAAGTTACTTTCGACGTTGTTCGTGAGAACGTACACGACTGGCACGATTATCGCGATCGAGTCAGGCGAATTGTGGAGATAAACGGCGATATAGGCGACTTTTTCATTATGTATCGTTTGCCTATTGCAAAGACGCGCTCGCACGATACCGCTTTCGGACGCTCGGCATAATACAGTCACCTCCGTTAACCCGTTGTGTTAACACTTTTTGTAAGCACAACGACAGCGAAAACGCTGTTACACCCTGCTGTCTAATGTGTACATACACCGCTGTGAACCAACATTATGCACGTTTACTGCGTTTTCATCGAATTTAACCGCCCGACATACTTCAGCCAGTGGGTACTGATGTTCATTCAGATTATATCCCATCATTCTTATTGGACGTTATATTTCATATACATATTTTTATATTATAACATTTTTCCATCATTTCCATCCTAATAATATGTGACTATTCCGTAAATGCGAAATTCGTGAATTTGAATGATGAAATATTTGTATATAATGACGGTATACTAGTTTATTTTGACGAAATAACGGTTCATTTTGTCGGTATCAACATTATTTTACAAGTTCACACGGAGCACGGGGGCTTGTCAAAGCGATTGTAAATTATTCTAATAAAAGTGTGAACTGGGTTGAATCTAGACTGCACAGGGTTATGACCTGTTACTATGTGGACCTATGCAAGCCTCAAGTGATTTCATTGTATGACCTATATTAGTGTGAATCACTTAGTTTTAAAACGCCTAAAAGAAAATCTATCGTCACATAAGTCTGCTGGCTATGCCATTGTCTGATGGCATTTCAGCTATGGGAACTTATTATTTTTGCATATTCTGTTGCTATTGCCGTAAGGAGAATGGTATATAAATAGGATGATTGAGTTATTGTCAACATGAGAAATCGTTGAAAATTCATTTTAGCAGCGTAAAAGTATTATATCAGATAATGTAAATATATGGTATCCGCAAGCTAAATGTAATTATTATATCAGGTTATAAGCTATTTGATTTTTTAATATACATACTCTTTGACGATATGATAATATTAGAAATGAAAATATACAAAATATACAAAATCTGATACTAGCATTGAATTTTAAAATCATATTAAAATAATCGGTTCCAGTAGTTTACACTGAATAATTTAATTAACTAACGCTCAACTGAAATAGTAAAACTCTATAACAGTTTAAAGGACACCAAGTACGTATTACTCAATGTTTGCAACATATATTCATTTGTTAATAAGTTATACTTTCTCGTAACAAACTTGCCAAACAAGCTTATTCTATTACAGAGATTATACAATTTTATGTCCAACCTTTCATATAGGTAAAAAAAAATTAACCAATAAGTCTCTGACAATTTGTAATACTATTTATTGAATCAATAAATTAAGTGTTATTTTCATTTTCTATATATATACCTCCCTTTCTTCTACATAAACGAATAATTTGAAATGTCATTGTAATAATTTATATCCAAGTGTATCCAAAACCAGCCATAAATAACAAATACAAATTTGTATATTATTATCATCTAATATACTTACCGATTTTCCATTAGTACAACAAATCAACTTCTTTTCACATTGCACACAAGCTTTGTTATTTGATGAAATCTTACTATCGATCGAGCTAATTTTAAGTTCATTTAATGGAAAATCTTGTAAGTAAGCACAAACTAGAAATCTTACTAACTTGGAACTATATACAGTTAAATGTTTTTCATTATTTTAACTTTCTATAGAGCTTTTCAATAGATTAAACTAATTCGATTTGCCCAAGTGTCGGTATATCATAAAAACATCTCAATTGTGTTCAGTAAGTTTGTTCAATTCTATTATATATTAGTAAAGCTCTAATAAACCATTTCTAAGATTTAATCAACATTTGGTTAAAACGTAGTATTGATTTTCCTCTACCGCATATAAGACCAATTACCAATAGAAGAAAATTGATTTACTGTGTTAAAAGTGTATTTCATGCATATCGTTAATTAAACTTCATTTTCTCATTCTTTTAACTTGATGTCTAATTTTATGTTATTCTTGTTCATAGTTTTAATAAATAATAATTAATTTTTTATCATAGCGATAACTAAAACGTATGTATAACAAATTTTATCAATTTTTTGTATAATCTTGTAAATAAAATTGCATTGAAAAAAATTTTTCTCTTATATTTATTTAAAAGATATACATTAACTATGTTTGTAATTATCTTTCGTACATAC
>JABFQD010002043.1:0-16295 GCA_022817045.1 Psix sp. ZL-2020 | reverse complement strand
TTTTTTCTAGACACTTTGAACAATTTTTATACGAACAACTACGAAAATTACAAAAACGTCCTGCAACTCCCGACTGGTGCACAGAAGCTAGACAATGCACTAAGAAAACACATCAGTGTCACCATGCGACCAGCGCATACACCTCGATGCCAATTTACACTTATCGTAAGTATTCTGCCACTATTATATCTATCATATTTCAGTTGTTAAACAATAATTTTAACATTTATATAAACAAAATAACATTAAAATTAAAAATTTAACAGAAAATGTTTCAACTGAAATATGTCAATGGTACACCCCTAGTTGAGGAATCGTCTAATTTAAACGCAAAGAAAGGTATATTGTACATCTAGAGGGAAAAGTTGGCGATTACAGTGTGTGACATCATTAGTTTCGCTAGTGATATTACCTCATTCTTACACATTCCCACAAGTTATGTATAATATTGTTTTTAAAAAGAAACAGAAAAAATAATCAAATTTTTCAGGTGTTTTCAGTGGGAAAAAGTTCCTTTCTTTCTTTTTTCTCCTCGAGTAGGAAAAGTAAGTACTTTTCTCATCGAGTTAATCATTTTCCTACTGGATAAAACAGAAGTAATTTTCCCATGAAAAACAGTTGAGAAATAGGCAACTTTTCATTTTGAAATACATGATCGTTAAACTAGGGATGGCCATCATCATGGATAAGTCTAGCAAAGAACAAGGTGGCACAAGTTGATAATAGATTACAATTGCAGTAGGTGGAGGCGTCCCAGAACGGAGAACGAGTCTTCTTCCGAAGATTGAGGGACGTGGAAGCGGACACATGACGGTAAATTGTGACTGAAAACAAGACAAGTTGTTGTTTGTGACACTCATTACCAATATCTAAAAATCATTTGCAGCATCATGACACATTAACATCACGGCTATTCGCTAACTGTAAATAAAATGTCATTTTTGCTCAGCAAACATTGTTCAGAGTGAACAATAGCATGGATCATCGCAAAGGGACCATTTCGTATTTCATTGTATGTAACAAAAACTTGTGAACTTTAAAAACTGATAACAGGCATTTGGTCATTGAATTTTAGGTAGAGGTTACTCATGGCGAGGAGAAACGAGTGATCGCACTTCCAACTGAGAAATTGAATCCGAACAAACGATATTTTTTCACGTTCACCGTCAAAGGAGACGCTCAAGAAATCGAAGATGACAAATCTGATAGCGCACAAAAGAAAACCAAAAACGGTTGATGTGATTATTGTTGTTGACGTTGCACGATGGTGGTAAAATTAATGTGATTTTGAATTGTCGATGTAATTTGAACTGAACGTTTTTAGGTTGAGAGTCCAAAAACTGATGGTCTTTTTTTCAAACATAAATAAAGAAACTGTAAACAAAATTAATATTTTAATTTAAAATTTTGTGTTAAAATGATCTTTATTTATTTTTAATTAAAAAAAGCAAATAAATTTACTATTATAAAATTACTACAAAACATTTACATACACTTCAACAAATAAATTTCGCTATTTAAATTTCAAAAGATAATTTAAAAATCATGTTTTATTTAAAAGACAGACAATTGTTTATGTTATTATATGTGTTTCAAACTGCATTATAAAATGAAGAGTTTTCTACCTTAGATAAATGAATTATGGTTGAAACGTTTACTAATTTTATTTGATGTACTTATATAATGTCAAAAGTGTGAAACAGTTGCTAGTTATAAATCTTATGGTTGTTGTATTTAAAATAAGAATGGATGTTAAAGCGTGGTTAAAGCTATGACGAATGTATTCACGATTTTGCGAATAAAACTTTATTCATTCAATAATATTGTGTCAATTTTGATATTTTATTATATCTTCTATTATAAAACAACTTAAAAAAGCTTTAAAATAATTATTTTTTTAGCAATTGCAAATTTTTTTAAGACTTTCTTTTTACTGCAAATTATCATATGTAATTTATGAAAATATACTTTAAACAATCGCACTACACTTTTCAAACGTCATAATAACAAAGAAAATCAATTTTACAACACGCAGGTGCAATTATACAAGTCATTCATTATTTACATTTTACAAATCAACACTTCATCAGAAGAAAAATATTTTCTGAAATGAAAAAACTTATTTTTTTTTAAATTTTTATTCCGAATCTAAGTAATGGAATTATTACTTAGATTATCTTCTTTTCACAGTCAAATAAATTTATGTTAAATATAAATTATTTTCTCTTTTTTATTTTAAAGAAAATTAAAAACTAACATAAATTAATTGATGTTCATGTCCATGATTAGTTAATTTTGAAAAACATTTTTTTTTTGTAGAAGATATTTCAAATATCTTCAATTCTTGCCTTTTTATATTTCACGAATCCACTAAGTTAGATTTTATTTATTTATCTGCGAATTAATTAAATAAACAAAGACTATAGTCTATCGACATAATTACTTTTTCATTGCAATCTGTTTGTAAGTAGAACAATAAACTTTAATGAACTACACTTCATTTTCAGTTTTCTTTTGTTCGATTAGTCTAGTTTAAAATGTATATTTCAATATTGAAATATTACTAACAAGAAAAAACAACAGAACAAGCACTGTTCCCTAAAGTTGTTAAAATTTTGATATTTTACATTTTTTATTCAGTTCTATATCGTGTCCATGATTCCAAATGTTCAATACAAATTTATATTAAATTTGAATGGAATTAAATTTTGAATAATGTAATAATCTTTTTTATCTAACATATCAAATAATTTTTCAGTTGAAATAATAAAATTTAAGCAAACACCTGGAAATGAAGTGGATACATTTTTAGTCAACCAATTGAAAGACAGCAAATAATAGTCGGAACTAGAACCGACCAAAACAGGTCAATGAAGAAATCATCGATAAAGAAACAGTATGAAAAACAATTTGATTAATCCTTTCTATCTACACGATAAGTCGCAAAAAATACTATTAAGAATACCTAAAAAATATATCTTTGAATTATTTATACACCATCTCAATTTCCCATTGAATCAATACACAATTAGTCAGTATTGCTAAATTCGCGAATGAATGGTTCTATTAAAAAAGTAATCATAGACAGTATAGCAAAGTTGCAAGAAAAATTGCACTGGGAGAATAATAAATGTTCTCTCTATAGGCATGTTTTAATAAAACTTCGCAATTAAAAGTATAATCATTTCCTTATTCAACAACATCATTCAATTTACTTTTCTTTACTAATTTATATCGATTGAGTTAAAAAGTTCATTTCAGCACAGTTCACTGATCCTTTTATATTAGAATTCTAGTACATCGAAATTGAGTGAATTTTTCTCTTACAACAGAACACGATAATTATAATAATTACATTCACAAAAAAATTCTTCAAAAAAAGAAAAAAATTTTTTCTAATAACTTTTTTTAAATTTTAATTAGACGTGAAAAGTCATTTTGAACAAACAGTATTTGTTTTATCAGTAGAACCATTTTTATTTAGCAAAATAATAAAAAAAATATCTTCTTTTTGATTTTCTTTTCAATTCATATCAACTAAATAATCCTTTCAAAACAATGATCCTTTTTTAGGCTAGAAGAATTGCTTTTCAAATATAAAATAAGTATTCTTTTCTAAACGACATTCTTATTTTTATACCGATTTATCATCTCCAAACATCCCCTGGTTTCTCATCGAACGTCCTTTGCCCTTTGCGAAATCACAAAAACGTCACAAAATTTCTCTATTAGTCGGAGTTTAATCTAAAAATACGATTCCGAACGACCGCAAGAACAAACTAATGCGCCTGTTTATTTGCATGCATAACAACCTTCTCCTTATCAACCCCGTTAGCCTATACCTATCTTCCATTCAGACGTCCATGTGCCTAGCCGTAACGTCTTCCCTCGAACAAAGGGCACCTCGGCACGCCACGTCGACATTCAACTCACATTTTTCCAAATGTTTTGCGATATTGATCTTCTGTGACGTAAGCGATCCCAGACTACGATCCAACGTGATGACTTCCCAGAAAACTCCGCGTTTCACCCAGAAAAAAGCTGCCCGACGTCGTCTCTGAGGATCGAATGGACAAATGGCTCCAAGATAGGAAACTCTGGCTCTTTGGCAGCACACTTCCTCTGCTGCCTAGAAGGTATATCTTAAAATCAATTTTGTCTTTTTTGTGAGCAATTTTAATTCTTCTTCACATTTTGACTATTTAGTTTCGTGATTTATTTTTTTTTTAAATCTGTAAAAAGTAAGAAAATAAAATTCTAAACATTTTCGTGCGAGAATATTTTCAATTTACATCTGTAGATCATCATCATCATTTATTTACAATACTCGCGGGCTATTGCCCATACATTAAGAGTTCTCATTTCATATTTACAAAAATAAATTCAAATATACAATACAATTCAGATTAAATATATCAAGATTACATATTCCAGTAATTAATTATCAAGTTTATAATAAATGTTCAAAAGTTTTGGTATAAGTTGACAGAGGCATTGGATGTTTTGACAGTTGTTCGTAATCAGCAAGTGTGCAGAAACGAAATTCAATATCACATTCAATTTTGGGAAATATTTTGTGTCTAGTTGAGTACGAGAAACGACACATGAAAATATGATGGAATGACATCGTTTATATCTGTAGGTAATGTAATGTTATGTGGTATAGTGAATAAATTGATTTTGTCTTGGTGATTATAATATACACATGCCAAAAATGTGTATGCAGAACGACACAAAACAAATCCTATAAAAAGGATAAATAGACTATATAGACAGATCAAGATATATCGTAGTCTCATTTATATATCAATGTTTAATTATAATATTTTATTCAATATTCAATGAAAAAATGTTGATACGTCAACAAAATACATTTCATCAAAAATTTCTTAAGAATATAAGAATTATTTAAAAAATATTAACTATTTTTAATATTCGCAATCATTATAATATATATGGTACATAAAAGTATAATAGTACATCTATATGTTTAATATCTAAACAATGAACTTGATAATACTCGTAATACATATATCAAATAATATATTATTTATGGCATATGTTTTCTGGCATTTAAAAATATGAATAGTATGTTTTTATGTAAGATGTAAATTTTGTCTGTATGTCTAATGTACATATATCAGTGTATCACATATGTTCTATATGAGTCTCATGCGTCTTACATAATTATGATATATTTTTATTCTAATATACATATTTAAATACATATATTATATGAATATTATGAGGTATTTATATTATTCTAAAATGAGTTTTATGCGTATCCTTGTAAATATTTGTCATCAATTTTAAGCTTATCTATAACGTTGCAAATAAGCATAAACATGGTCACCTGTAAATCAACAAGGCGCTGACAGGTGAAGGGTACACGCCGAGAGAAGGGATGAGTACTCATTTATATACCGTAAAATATTCTCATCGAAACATAAATAACGCCAGTCAATAGTCGACATTTACGAATAGTAGCTTTTGTGACGAATCTCAGATGACGAACGAAATAACTTCTCTACTATACTTTTAATTGCTTCCAATTTTAACAAGTGTTACCGTATGTAACTTACATTTAAATATACTTTAGTAAAAATTTAAAATTCAACTAATTTTTCAATTACACTTTTAACTTAAACTAGTTGAAAAATAAATACGCAAGTGAATTATTTTGTATATGAATATTTAGATGTACATATTTTTATTTATTAATTTCACACAATTTTCAGATTTGTGGTCAAATTTCAAAAACCAAATATTTCATTACATTGGAAAATTAGTCAAATGTGTTTATAAATAATTAAAACAGAGTTGTGGAATATGTTGGAGGTAGTCGAATCGAAGTTATACCAAGTTACATGCGTCTGTGTTTAAGTATATACCGCGAGTTATCGATTGTCAATAATCAAGGTGTTTAGTAATAAATGTTTTGCAAACGCTCGGTAAAGTATTAGTGTCGTTTGAAATGTTCCGCTGTGAGAGTGAAATTCCAAAAGCCACCAATGAATGTCACATTTGGCAACTTTACTGCTACTCTAGAGTTAGACAGACTGCGTAGGATGGATCACGAGTTGATAACATAACTCTCGCGCAGCGCTGAACCTTTGCGATGCAACGCTCATCGTCCTGCGAAGATCCTGAAATTCATAAATGAGAAACATATTTAGTTGGTGCGTTCATACATTGTTTAACTTTATATATTTTAGAAAAACTCGAATAGGTAATTGTATATTTTATGCTTTGAAAAAATTATCAACTTTTTGTTGTAAAATTATAAATACTGTTCGAGATAAACTGTTATTTTCGTAAATGATATGTATTGAATTTATTAGTATTGATTTGAAATATTTAAATTGTATGTTCTTTTTATTGAATAATTATACCCTTTGCGTGTTGCGGAGAACATTGACAGTGTGGAAGTGTGAACATAAATTAACTTTGGCAATATTTCGGAGTTTGGAGATATTACCACATGTAAAATAACTCAATCGCTCATGTTTCGTTAACTAAATTATGGCTCATATTTTTAAAATTCCAAACTACAGACGAACAGCTTTAATATTAAAATGGTAAAGCATATTTTTTGCAAACCTCGAAGCAACGATATCATTTTATTGCATAATAAATGATTATTTATTACGATAAATTCTTTCAATTTTACTTAAAATTAAAAGAATTACACCATTCGTATTTTTATTTTTTCCTATATTTTTCACCGCGTATTCCAGTTAAAATGTAAAGGTTTAAAAATACAGTAATGAAATCAAAGAGATTTTTCCAAAAACTAGAAATCAATGAAGTTTGGCATTCTTATTAAATTGCAGCAAAATCGAGCGCTTGCGCAATATAGCTTAAGAAATCTAAAGCTGCAGGGAAGCTTGACCCTTGGTCAATGGCGAGAATAAAGACAGTCAGTCTGTGAGTCTTTGTTGTGTTAGCATGCTGTTTACACAGCAGTTCAGTTTGCCATGTCTTTCCAAATACAAAAAGTGTGTATCTGAATCCCAAAATCCCAAACTGCAGATATTAAAAAAAGTGTAATTTGAAAAAATCCAAATCATAATAACGTACAGCTTCAAAAGAAACAATAAACTTTTTAAAATATCTAAATGAATTAATCATTAATAATAAATAATTGTTTATTTATTACTCTGCTTATTTAATTAAAATTTTCAATTTTGGTCAACTTCAAATTTTGGATTTATCTTTTCAGGTCGCGAGCGCCCAGCAAGGCAATGGATAGATATGAAAGACTCGCGCGTCTCGGAGAAGGAAGTTACGGCGTCGTCTTCCAGTGCAGAGATCGACAAACGGGCAAGCTCGTTGCGGTGAAAAAGTTCCAACAAACGGAAGATGATCCGATGATCCGCAAAATAGCACTCAGAGAGATTCGCCTGCTCAAGGTTGTTTATCTTCTTTTCAACGCGAAGCACAAGAGATTTGCACGTTTATCCACGTCGCCTTCATTTTACATGCAAAGTGACAACTGTGCTTCGGTCGTGCAATCAATTGTTATTATTTCCAACTAGTTGTAAGAAGCGGTGACAGTCCATAGATATCTTACGAAGTTCATTGAACTCTCTCCCACACGGCTATCCCCTATGCAGATTAGAACTCCGATATGAGGAATCGTAATATCGACTGGATATCTTCTTAAATGTAGAATTACACGGAAGTGTAATATGATATCTGTAAACAACAAAACATAATTAAAATCAATTAACGTCTTTAATTTTATTTAATTTGAATTTCAAATAACAATAATTAAAATATTTAAACTGACTAAAGATTAAAAAATGAATAGATTTAAATTTAAATCAAACGTTAAAATATCATTAATCATATTCTAAGATATTAAAAAACATACATTCAAATAAAAATAATAATAAAAAAACAGTTCGATATAAATTGTTGAATTAACAATTTCCAATTTCAATTTAAAGTACGTGAGAAACGTTTGAAATGCGCAAAAACTGTTCAATGCAGTGTTTCGATTGCATTGATAATAAAATCAGAATTTGATAGCCGTCAATAATCCAAAATGTATAATTAATTCCGCGCCCGTTAGTAAAGCTTGTTTACGTTTCAACGGGCTATTTAGCATGAGACAAACATAAATCTTCGTCAATCAATTGATCAGAGCATTCGGCGTATGCAAATCGCGCGATTTGCCATGTAAAAATATTCTCGCGCGAATAGCGGAGTATAATAAAGCATAAATAAGAAGCATCCGTGAAAGTGGCCACTGGTCAATAACGGCAGCGGTCAATATGTTGGCGTGCGCTAAATTTACTCCTAGGCTCCGTTATCGGCCCGACATTTCGAGCCAAGGATTTACTCTAGTGCGAATGCACTCTGCTTATCGTCTTATCATCTAGTCTCCTTTTTCATGGCCACCACCTACGCAATCAAAATGATTAAATGAGGAAAGCCTCAACCGAACGGAAAAAAGTTAATAAATCGCTTGCACGGAAACACTTATATAACTATTTTAAAAAAATAAAAACGAATAAAATCAATTCAATTTTACAGGCCATTTCTACTTAACTAGAAAAGTACATTACGTGAGCTGTAATTTTACAGAGCAAAAATGTAGATTTTTGTATCATAAATATTGTAATGTCTTTTAAATTAAAAGTTATTGTTTCTCATTTGTATGATAATATTTTTTTATTATGGAAAAATCTGCTTTTTTTTAGAATTTAAAACATCCGAACTTGGTCAATCTCCTAGAAGTGTTTCGGAAAAAACGTAAATTGCACCTGGTATTCGAGTTCTGTGAGAATACGTTGCTTCACGAGATGGAAAAGTATGCGAGTGGTTGTCCAGATCTAGTGACGAGGCAATTTACGTGGCAAATACTCCAAGGCATAGCCTACTGTCATCGTTTGGGATGTGTACATCGGGATGTCAAACCAGAAAACATTCTCATCACTTCAGACGGAGTTATCAAACTTTGTGATTTTGGTTTCGCACGAATGCTAAGTCCTGGTGAAAATTACACGGAGTATGTGGCGACCCGATGGTACCGAGCACCTGAGCTTTTGGTAAATATTGTTTAGTAAAAGAAAAAATCATTAGATTAAAAGAAAAAGATAAAACTTAAAATCAAAAACATATATACTTATATTTTTTATTATATATAATTAAAATCATATAAAAATTAATATAAAAAGATATTTTACAAATAAAATTAAAAAATGAATAAATAATGAAATAAATCTTCAAAATTCTACATGTAAAAATAACATGATGAATTATTTATTTAGGTAGGAGATACACAATATGGAACTCCAGTAGACGTCTGGGCAATTGGCTGTGTCTTTGCAGAACTGATTCGGGGAGAAGCTCTTTGGCCTGGGAAATCCGATGTCGATCAATTGTACCTGATAAGAAGGACCTTAGGAGACCTTCTACCAAGACATATGACTATTTTTCAGCAAAACGAATTTTTCGCAGGAATTACTTTACCAACGCCACAAAACCTTATTCCTCTGGAAAGTCATTTGCCATGTGGACCAAATTTAGCATGTCAGGTAATTTTGTTTTTTTTTTTGTAAGATTATTAACAATTTTTGTTTAAATGAACAAATTTTAAAAGTGAAAGAATATATTTTTATTATCAGATCGATTTTCTGAAAAAGTGCCTCGACAAAAATCCTGATGATAGATGGACTTGTGATCAACTTTTGCATCACGATTACTTTAAAAATTTCAACTACAAAATGCCAGAAGTTGAACAGGAAGAGTTCGACAAAATTAAAAAATTTCGAGATAAATCTAACAAGGTATGATTTATCAATTAAAATGATTCCGTACATAATTTGTATTTAATGCAATTTAACACAACAAACAAATTTTTATTAAATAATCAAATATCTTATTTTAATCGATAAAACTTCTAACTTCTGTTTACCAAAAACAATCTTATTCCATAATAAAAAAATGAAAAATTTCAAAAATGAACAATATTGTCAAATTATTCATTTTTATTTCTTTATTGGAAAATATCTTTCCTTTATTTTATTTCTAATTAACGATGCATAAATTATAAATTGAAATGCAAAATAAATAAGCTGAATAAGTAAAACCACTTTCAATTATTTTACAATTAATAGTTCTTTTCTTTCCAGAACCTCGGTAATATGGTATTACCTCAGCTTCCCAAAGCCGGTGGCATTTCCCACCACTTTAATCATCACGAAAACAGCATGCGAAATTCGTCGCAGCAGCAAACTTTTGACCATCTACCCACCATTCGTGGATAAATAATCAATTTCTCCTGTGATTGCTGAATCAAACTTTTATTCAAGTTTTCTCTATGAAGAGTGTCATAACTCTAGTTGAACACAGCTCGAGTTCTAAATTGTCACTTATCGTTTTTAACGGTTTCCATAATTGTACAATTTATAAAATCGTTGAATAAATTTTTATACGAAACGCATCTGTCTGCATTTTATCTCCACATATCAAATAAAATGTTTCCTCCTTAGAAATCGTTATAGGATGTAATTATAAACCAATTAAAATGAATTAAAAAAATATGATTCACTACGTTTTGTTGTGCAAACGTAAATCGAATCAAAACTTCGATTATATACTATAAATAAACTTTCAAATTATTTATAATCAATTGTGATCCGGATGTCTCGCGATTGCACAATGTTGTAAAAATGATTATTTTCCAAAAGTAAGACTCTGAGTCGTAAAAACTATTTTAAAATTTACGATACGAGAACCGTACAAATCAAATCATAAAGTGTGTGAAAAAAACGTCTATTTATGGTTTGCTACAATGATTTCTGAATAAATTAAGCTTTTTTAAACAAACGCGCGCACTTTTTCAGTGGCAAATCGAAAGACTGCGCGCAAGTTTGATTTTTAACGATGTATAAAACTTAGCATAATAAATTGTGTATCATAAACTCAACAATTTCAAAAGATTCTCTCCGCAGTCAGATACGAAAAAATAAAAATTCAAAATTATGGCGCGCATCGTGTGACGTCATAAAGAATTCCTGCTAAGAGGATAATAAATGTATTTTATCATGCCCTCTCACTGACCTTACTCACCTATAAAACGACCGACTCTGGGAGAGCCAAGTTATAAGAGAAGATTTTAAAAATCTTCGCTTATTCTTCGAGCAAAACTTCTAGAAACAACAGTCACGATGTTGTTCCGCAGGTAAAGTTCATTCTTTTCATTAACTAATAATAACAATTTAACAATACTAATAAAAAGAAAACATTTTTTGCTCGTGTTTGCATTAAAATTCAAATAAATCATTTGCATGTTGGTGCTATTAGTTTAGACAAAAAAATAAAAATTTTAGTTTCAGTTTTTGACATATTCACATAAATATATACTTTAATATACAATTCCTTCTAACAGTTTTTCCTTGATCAAACACAACATCGATTAAGATATTTAAATATCGCATGAAATGACGCACTTTTAAATACAGCATTTTCACTTTTTATGATTAACTAAGTGTTGATTATAATTATACAAGTGAATGATTGATCAATAAAATTGTTACCGTAGTAATTTGTTTTTAGGGAAATTATCTTTAATGAATCAATGTAAAATTGTAGGTGAATTATTAAATTAAAAATATAAGTATGTAGTAAAATATATAAAATGTAAAAAGATATTTAAATTATTATTTGTGAATGTTGTTTATTTCTATATATAAGTATAAATAATTTATTATAATTAATTCTAAAGTAAAAAAATTATCAGATTTCATCGTTATTGAGAATTTATGTTACTATTTCGCGAAATTTCTATTATTGATCTGATTAAAATGTTTTATATAATTCATTTGTTCTATTGAAAGGTGTTATTTATGTATTGATAATAAAATATTTCTAACAAATTAAAATTTCATTACGAATTTCAATTTTTAATTTTTTAAATAAAAATGGAAATTCAGAAAATGAAACACTTTTTATTTAGTATAATAACTAGAAGAATAATCGCTCGCTTTTTATAAACTTATATTTTACATATTAATCAAAGTAAATAACAAAATTAATTTCAATTAATTATTTATTTATTAAATCACTGATAAATTAAAAAAATAATAAAAATATAAACTTATCTTTATGACTTTCTAAACTTTTAAAAATTATTTTTATTACATTGAAAATTGCTTTATATTTTTTCATGTATAAAAATTAGAATATCTTTATTTTCTTGTTTGCATAAGAAATAGTTCAATGATAATATTATTGAATATGTTTTTAGATGCTAAGATGACAAAATAATATTCTAATTTGCATAAATAGAAAATTTACCATTTTTTACAAATAAAAAATGCAAAAATTTTACACATGATATTTGCGCATGAGCAAAGAATTTTTTGTTCCAATTTGAATCCGCAGTTTTCAAATCTCGCGCATGCTTTGAACCCCGGAACATTCCCTCAAAACAAATCATCTGCGCACACTCAAAACCATTTATAATACGATCCTCAACTGTTTGCCAACGCAGAGTCTATCGAAATATCTGCAGATTTCTCTTTTTTTAATTGTCAATTTGACTTCGCTTTCTTCAAAATACGAATTTACCTGAAACATCTTAAGGTATCATAAATTAAACCATCGAATTTGTTAACAGCAAAATAATACAAAACTACCCCTTTATTCTACTGTCAACAATTAAGGTTACACGACTGCTTTAAACTTAATCTTAAATATTCACATCAAAATCTCATTTCATCTTCACCATTAAAAAACTCTTCATCTCATTTTTTAAAAATAAAACATCAAACACAAGTCATTCCAAAAGATCATTTTTGTTATACTTAATTCCAACAAAACAATTATCGCCTTCAAACTGGTTATTGTTTGATAAGATGTCCGAACTGGATATTTATCGCGAGTTTCTACCTTGACTCAGTAGCGTAAATGCTATAAATAATACATACTTTTAGCATACTTTTCACCTCCGGGCTGTGCCTAACTTTGACATTAGTCTGCCGACGAGGTCTAGCCATGCAGACGATCAAGTTATCATCTGGACACGAAATGCCTGTCGTCGGACTTGGCACGTGGAAGGTAACGATTTATTTCAGTCTCACATCGTCTAATTAAGTTGCTCAAATAAATCATGTCTGTTGTTTTGCAGTTGCGGTTCAATTTTTTTCTTTTTCGTTTACCCCTTTTTAGATCCTTGAATGTATATACAATTGTGAGAGACGAGACTGTGTTAGTAGAGCTAAGTTAATTTAATAGGAATAGTAAATGTGTGTAAATATTCCAGGCTAAACCAGAGGACATGGAAGCCACAATTTTGACTGCTCTGGACAGCGGTTACAAACATATCGACACTGCATTCAACTACGGCAACGAGGAATCGATAGGCAATAGCTTGAAAAAGTGGTTTGAGAAGGGAGGAAAGCGGGAAGACTTGTTCATCACGACAAAGGTAAGTTTCCAAATATCGATTCATATTTATTGTCATACAGATTGACACTTAAAAATGGTCATGAAAACTTCAATAATAAATATTATATAATGTAATGTAATATGTTAGACTTGAAATTGATACTTTTTAAGGGTTTTGTAGGGTAAACAAAGAGTTTGGTAAACTGAAAAACAAATGTTTTTTATTGAAAACAAATAGCTAAAAGTTTGAATGTTTTTAGCGCAAATTATTTTTAATGAAACTTTTATGAACAAGTTTGTTACGATACAAAATCCTTAATTTAATTAAAATGATAATTGAAGCGATAAAAATATCGATGTTTGCAGTTACCAAACTTCGGAAACCGGCCATCTGATGTAGAAAAATATTTGAGTTTATCTTTGAAAAATTTAGGACTTGATTATGTCGACATGTTTTTGATACACATGCCATTCTCATTTGTGAAAAATGATACTGAATATGCTCCAGCAGCCCACGAAAATGGTAGCTTCGTTTTGGACACAACGTCCGATCCTGTTTCTGTTTGGAAGGTCTGTAACAAACCATTCTATTATTATAAAACACTCTTTTTCTGAATTTATTCAGTCATAAAATTACATTAGAATGTATTTTGAAATATATTATAAAACACTTTTAATTTCACATTATTTGTAAACAGAAATAAGTCTTCCTTCTAATTAATAAATACATTTTTTGAAAAACTGAATTCTTAATTAATAATATTAAATTTCTCTCATAGGAAATGGAAAAACAAGTTGAAAAAGGTCGTGTGAAATCGATCGGTTTAAGTAATTTTAACAAAAAACAAGTGCAGGCTGTTTATGATAGCGCGAAAATCAAACCTAGTAATTTGCAGGTAATTTTTCATGTCAAAAATGTAATATTTATAATTATTCACTCGATAGAATATTTACATACAAAATACAATGCTCCAGTTTTTATAATATCACTTTTATTAATTCAACTTTAGGTGGAATGTCACGCGTTGATGCAACAGAAAGAACTGCGCGAGTTTTGCAAAAGCAAAAACATTGCGATGACTGCATATAGTCCATTGGGATCACCTGGCGCTGATATACATTTTAAAACCAAGTACAATTTCACCTGGACAAACTTCCCGGATCTTTTGCACGACGAAACGGTAACAAAAATAGCAAACTCGCACAACAAAACTGCTGCGCAAGTGCTACTGCGCCACTCTGTACAACATGGTAATATCGTGATACCCAAAAGCTCTAATCCCGAGCGAATCAAACAGAATATCGATATTTTCGATTTCACACTAACCGACGATGAGATGACGCAACTTGACAAACTGGACGAAGGACCTCGAGGACGCATTTTTAACTTTTTATTCTTCAAAGGGTAACTATAAACGTTATATTTTTACAGTCAAGATTTAAATGTTTTAAAAGTGTTTAAAAATAATAAAAAATGATTACGTATTTTTTCTATTTTAGAGTGGAAAACCACCCGTACTATCCATTCAAGGACGAACTAGCATAAACGAAAATGACTGCCTTAATTTTGTTAAAAATAATTATTCGAAATAAAAGGACTATACTCACTGTTTAAAACATTCTATATAAAGCTTTTTTCTGTCTGCGGTATTGCAGTTCTCCTCTCCTGACCATTACGTGGATGACTTTTTCTACAGCATGTGCAGTAAATTTCTGTCTACCGACGAAATCGTTAACGATTTCTTGATGAGAGATCAAAGTTCCTATAGCAAAACGTTGTTTCAATTTTTTCTCGATTTGAGATAAAGTCCGTTGACTCTCTTCCGAAGTAAATTCATCAGCGCCTAAAATTCATTTTATATTCATTAGATTATTAAATACTTTGAAGAATAATCTATATGATAAAAATTGCAATATTGAGAAAAGTTGTGAAGATGAAAATTCTGTATATTTAATTGTTAGTCAGTACCATTTAGATGACCAGTGTCAGCTGCGTTTAGTGTCGAAACCTGGAATAATCGAAGAGCCTCGTCAACGTGTTGTTCAGTTGCGAATTTCTCAAGTTTCATTTTCGCTAAAGCTTCTGCGATTCGCACAATAGCTTCCAGTTGCCGCACCGTGATTGGAATGGAAGATCGTTTATCTGCCTCTGTTTCAGCATCTTCAGTTCCCTTACGCATCATAACGTATCGGTTCTTTAGTTTTTCACCAGCAGATAAACTCAAACGAGGACCACATGTTCTGAAAAGAAGATGTTGAATTAGAAAAAATATTTAGACGTAATGGAAATATTTCTTTATCCCTGGCTCGGGTTACCAACTTAATACTAGTTATCTACTCGTGGCGTAATACACTATTATGTTTATTTATTATCATACATTGTTATAAATAAAAATCTAAATACGTTTTAACTTAACTTACTTTCTACAAAAATGAATGTATTTTTTAAAAAAAGACAGTGGTAATTCGCCTTCAGCGTGGCTTTCGTTTATTTGTCCTGCATTTGTATGTAAATTCAGGACGTGTTTGGCCAGTGTTATATCTTTTTTCTGTTCATGCTCGTCTTTGACGATAAAAATCATATCAAAACGTGATAGAATAGTAGGCATAAAATTGATGTTTTTATCATGGGATTGTGTATCGTCCCATTTACCAAAAACAGAGTTTGCTGCTGCTAGAATTGAACACCTCGTATTTAGCGAAGTTGTTATTCCAGCTTTAGCAATGGAAATTGTCTGCTGTTCCATCGCCTCATGAATAGCTACACGATCATCTTCTTTCATCTTGTCAAATTCATCAATACAAACAACACCACCGTCTGCCAAAACCATAGCTCCACCTTCCATTACGAAATTTCTCTGAAATTTCATTTCATAAAATAAACCAATTAGTTA